>JAHWXV010355014.1:0-19158 GCA_024586415.1 Phrixothrix hirtus
CGTAGGCAATAGTCTAATGATTTGTGGACACTATTGGCATATGTGGCATATGTGCGTAAGAGAAAGTCGTGTGTTGTTTCACACCAGATTTTTTAATGTAGTATTTTATGACTATATTGAGAAAAATGTCAAAGTTTATTATATAATTTTGTCAGATTTAAGGCATTACTGTAACACAAAAATTCATGATATTTAGCTAACATTATCAGGGTTAACATGTTCAGCACCGAGGACACATACCTGGTGCTCACAACTTATTCAACTGGAGGATCAGCGACATCATGTATGTGCTTTGGAATGCTTAAACTTTATTCAGTAGCAAATTTTTTCAGTACTGTAGAAAAACCCATGGTAGGAATCCCGGTGCTGAATGTGTTAAGAATAAGAATAGTATATATTACGCAACAAGTGGAAGAAATTGCATTTCAACTGCGAGATAGTTTTTTTCATGAGTAAGATGGCGTAGCCATCGAGCAAGCAAATAAATGTTCGAGCAGTTAAAATGCCTTCTTCTGCATATTGCCTATACTATTTTTCTAAGAAGTTTTGAAATAAAATGAAAATAGAACTTTATTATGTAAATAGCATGCCATACATGAATTATGCATTGACAATTCAATTATGTTTTAAGATAACATTGATTTTTTATAAAGAAATACATAATGCATGCTAGTTTATAATGCCTGTATTTATAACAAATGATAGTCATCAATATCAACCATTCTAGTTATTGAAATGATATTCAACAACTGCAATCGATGTGTGAATGACATACTTCAATATTAACAAGTAGAAAAATATAATTTTGGGGAAGTGTAGGATTGTTATCGAAAATATAAAACTTATCATTAGTTTCATAACGTACATTGATGTTTTTCGTACATATATATTGAAGTTTTAATCCATGTTACATAAATCAATTCTCTGGCAAGGTCTTTACACTGTATGCTTTTAATTATAATAAAAATCGACAAATTAATTATGAAATACAGAAAATTAGTTTATATAATACACTGTAATTAATACAGGGTGTTTCAGATAATGACATTTCGTTTAAGGGGGAAAAGAGATCATACAGACTCCACAATATGCATAAAATTAAAAGCAATATTAATATTAAAAGTCCTTTATTTCAATAATGATGGGTCGTCTATGAATATGCTTTCAGATGACATATAACCACCTGTAAATGCCGTTTGCTAAATAAACATTTCCATATAGTATAGTACATGCTTATTTAACTTTGAAAACACACACATAAAAACAACAGTGTAAGATAATATATCTTTTTTAAATGTTATTAACCTTATTAAATTATGAAGTTTAACACAAGTTAGTAAATGTGTATGGTGAATATACACATTAATTATATGTTGTGTTTAATTAAATGTTCAAAACAATGGTGATCTATTTACATATTTTATATGAAGATTAACAGTAAGTTTAGCAAAATCTATTTTGTTCCTTGTTGTTATGTTACAATGAACAAAGAGTTACGTTGACATCTCATGATCAAATAAAATAAATTTTTCGCAACAAGTAATTCACGTTTCACTTGCCTAAAAAGAGGGTCACCAATAATAATTTAAACTAGGACAGCATAAAACTAATTTTTATTTAGGCCATTGTATTAAAAAAATATTTAGAGTATTTTTATTTTAGGTATAGGATGATGTACACAATTTCAGAAATGAAAATTGAGTTTTAGGTGTAATTTCAATAAACAATTCTTAAATTGCCTTATGTTTAAACACACTTTCTTAGTATGTTGCATGACTGAAAATTAGTTTTATTTGTCGGTTATTAAAAAATAATTTGCTTAAGCTTGTTAAAAAATGTTTATTTGTTCTAAATTATCTCACTTCTGTAAAATGGTAATAACATAATTCACATCAGTGATTTATTACAATAAATAAATTGAATTATGCCTAATGCAGCTGTTAAAACGTAGTGCATATTTTAAACCTGATATGTTAGGTAGATCAGTTATAATTTATCAACGGGTTCACAGTTCAGTCTTAATACAACTATAGGAAACTCATAGATACAAAGAAAGTGAATTTTTTGGTATTCACATTGCTTTTACCCCCTAAAACAAATGTCATTATCTGAAACACCCTATATATAGTATATTAAACAGCAAGAACAAATTTCCACATTAACCCAAAATTAGTTCATGTCCATATGCATGTATTCCAAAATTTATTTATTCGTCACTATTTTCTTTTATACAAGGTGATTTTATAATACATCCACAAATTTGGACCATGAATGCGGTGGTAGTTAGAAATCAAGAAAAAATTCCTTGCCGTTTTAAAAGTGCCATTAACAAAATACCAAACGATTATTTGAGAGCCTCTGCAGTAATGGAACTGCTGAATGTGTCGATCAAAGTGAATAAACTATAAACACATGATGCAGTTGTTATGTCATTCTAAAATGCAACATGTAAAGAGCAGGTTATTTTGGTTGATTTCATTGGGCACAGGCTAAGTTCAAGATACATAAAATTTGAAATGTGTCCCATGCTCTTTTTTTGAGTTTAGTTTGATGGTACAGTCAGATCTAGGCCAACTTAATTGGTTTAAGTTACACAAGAGGTTTTTCAAATTTTGTTATTTTCTTTAATCTCCCGAATCTCTGTTATTATCAAAGATAGAAGAAAATTGTAAAGACATGTTTAAAGCAAATTTTTGTGTGGAATCCAGTGGTGTATGCATAAAATTTTTAGATGTTTTACTTTTTGAGATACTTTTAAAAAAGGTTTTTTGTTATGGAACACCCTGTATATGAGTTGTCCAATAAATAGGAAATATTCTTACATCTAAGAATATATATAGTAGTTGATACTTTGCTTTACCCTAAATGTCAAAAGAAGCAAAACTACTAAAATTTTGAGATTTTAATTAGTTGATCAAATACTCATGTAATAAATAAGTAGTCTTTGAAACAGAACATTTTGTTTTCAATTTAATTTGGCAGGTGCAAGAAGTTACCAAACTTAATTTAATTACATTTTGTTTAAAATGCATTTTTTTGAAAATTTCGAAAAAAAGTGGAAAAAGATAAAGAAACAGGCGCCGATTTATATTTTGAAAAGCACCCAGAACGTCGTTGGCCAGAAAAGCAAATATTTAAATGGTTGTATGATAATTTTCGCGAGTTTGGATTATTTGTGAAACCGAGAAGTAAAATTGATAATAAAATCTATAGGGAAGATAATGAAATAAATACTATAGCTTGTGTTGCAGCAAACCCAAGAGTTTTAAGCCGTGAAATTGAAAACAACATTGGTATAAGTAAATTTAAAGACCTCAAAATTTTAAACAAACAAGACCTTATATGGTAAGAAATGTTCAACATTTGTATACTGGGGATGAAGAAAGACATATTATTTTTTGTAATTGGTTTTTACAAAAGTTTCAAGTTAAACCAAATTTTTTTCAACAACTAATTTGGACAGATGAGACATTTATATCCAGCGATGGAATCTTCAATAGACATAATAATTGTTAATGGTCTAATGTAAATGCTCACCAAACAGTTGCTAGGATACAACAAGGACATTTTGGCTTCCATGTTTGGGTTGCCATTTTTCAAAATAGAATGTTGTTACAAAATTTACTACGAAAATTTGAATGCAGAACGATAAATTATAATTTTGAAAGAATGTGTAGTAAATGAATTAGACAAGATGCCGTTAGCCTTAAGAAACAGTCTTTTTTCAGCAAGACAGTGCTCTGACTCAACGCCATGGACTTTTATTTCATTAAAAATGAACTTTATAAAAATAGATCCAATACCATCGATGAACTAAGAGAAAACTTTATGAATTACATTCAAAGAGTGCAAAATATACACATCTTCAATGCTACAGGATGTGACAAAGCGATGCTGAAAATGTATAGAACAGAATCGCCGACAATTCGAGCACTTGATGTAAACACTATTTATGTTTCAACATTTCTATTATTTTTGATTGTTATCTTTCTTAACATAATTTTTATTTTTAGTATTTTGCTTGTATTTCTGTGGTATTAAATAAAATAATTGTTCGTTTAGTGATTTTCTTGATAAAAAATTAAGCGAAAAATATTAATGACTCACTGAGAATAAAAACTGTAAAATTTCAGCAGTTCTGCCTTTTTTGACATAAGAAAAAACACTATTTTTAAGAATATCCCGAAAAGCAAAATATTTAAAATTTTTCTGCATGCGCCACTGGATTCAATACAAAAATTTGTTTTAAACGTCTTTATAATTTTCTTCTATCTTCTATAATAATTGAAATATCTTAGATTAAAAAAATTAATAAAATTTGAAAAATTTTTGCTATAACTTAAACCAATCACGTTGGCCTAGGATTGTACCATCTAACTAAACCCAAAAAAAGAGGACGAGATAGTTATATCATATTTTATGAATGTTGTACTGTTTAGCCTGTGCCCTATGAAATCAACCAAAATAACCCACCCTGTACATTTATCAGGGATATTAGTTTCATTTATAATGTCACAATGTTTACAAATATTGTATGCAATGTTAAATTATCAGGATTTTTGTTTTATCGAATGCTGTAAGTTGATGTTTTTCATTACTGAAGTGTATTAATTGTCATTTTTATGGGTTCATTAATGTAATTACATTTAGTTTCAAATTGAACATAATGTTTTTGTAATAATGGATAGATTAACTGATATTGAAGTGACTGACGCTATTTTAATTTACAGCAAAGCATTATAAAAAGGCATTCCTTTATTTTTCACAAATTTAAAAACAGAAATATCAAAATTATGTTACTAATAAACATCTGGATATGAACTTTAGTGTAACTGAACATGCTTAAAATTTTTATTTGCATAAACTAAAAACGAATAAAAATGTATATGTATATTGGAATAGGTTAGTGTACGCAAGAATTAAATGTATACATTCTATAATTTAATAGTAAAATAACATGTTATTTTCTCTAAGAGATGTAGAATTTGTTTAAACATTTATTTATATACACATTTTTCAGCAATTCTCAAAGTCGACATTTTCGATTTTTTCCAAAGAAGTGTCCTATTTTATGTGATTTTGTTATTAATGGATGTAGTTAGGCCTCTATTGTAAAGTTTGTGGTCTATTTTGAAATCACACTGTATATTCAAATTAATGTACCTCTTTAATAATTTGGTATGTTTGTCTTGCCTGTAAGTATACACTGATCTCATCAGTATCATTTTGAAGCCATTAATATAAGGCACAACCATATCAATGCAAAAATTCAATAGCAATGTCATTTACAGTTTCAGCAAATCCTATAGACATCCTATTCAGGTTAAACGCAAACTGAAGTGAAATATAAGGAATAGTGGGTACATTACTCTTACTTTATTAGCTATTCCTCGTACTTCCTTTTGGTTTGTGCTGATTTCACTTTCTTCAATCCAAGTCATAAGTGTTTGCATATTGACTGTAATCGATATGTTGATCTTTCAAATTCATCAACATGTTTTTGTATCAATTTATTATCTGACAACAGCACAAAGTAAAATGTAGATCTACTATACCATGCTTTTGTACAAACGAGACTTCAGCTTTTTAATTGTTTTCTTATAGACATTATATATGGCAAGGACAAAAAATATCTGATCGTTAAACGACCTTCGCAAACTATCTTTTGTAGTAAGCCTTTTTTAATGTCCCACCAATATTATCACTAGTCGCAAGATATGATAATTTTCCAGTCAAGTTGTAAAACTCCTGTCTATTATAACAGATTTAAATTTTTTTTTAATTCTTATACTATGCAACGCAATCAAAGTGAAGTATTCAACGTTCGTTAAATTTGGAGTAAATTCTTCAAAAATGATAATATAATTAGTTGTGATTTAAACACATAATACATCATGATTAGATTAAATAGAATACACATGCCTTTTGAAAGTAGCAATTCCCATTCTTGTAATAAATTTCAGTAACATGAAGAGTACAGTACACATTATTCTTATTCAGTAAAAACAACAAGGGTATTGATTATGAATATTTTTGAAGTTACAAAAGGAAAGATATCGTCAATAGGAATTATCTCATTAGACAAGTTCAATTAAAAATTATTTTATGATACTAAAACATTAGCTATTTGCTATATTAACTTCAGTTTATTTTGAGAGGTAGATTTAAAATACGAAATATTAGTAACCTAATTTTTAGTTGTTTTTTTCAGAAACAATTTATTTTTCTTGAGAACTTTCATTTCCCCCAAAACAATTTACTTCTATAATGAAGGCTAACTTAAAAGTAATAATTTGAATAATTTTGAAATACAGCAAGTTGTTTTTTTATTTTAAAATACTATAAATTCACAAACATGTCAACATTCAATACTTCAGTAAAAAGATATTTTAATAAATATTTTATTCCGACTTTTAAGAAATCATGCTGTATAGTTCTGCAATGCATAATGAACAAAAAAAAACAAAAATCATGACTCTAGGTTTCTTCATTTAGCTTATGCCTACTTTTGCTCTTCTAACAAGTAAAGATACTCAACTATCACTTTCTGATTTTGATACTTTGCCCACCTATATAGAGTTATGAAAAATAGCTGACATATTTTTTTATCTATGGAAATGCAGGTTTAATAGTGGAAAGTGCACCCTATTTATATAAAGGGTGTTTTCATGTTAGGAGTGCTATCTTGCTGTTTGTTTCAAAGGCTGAAGGGTTACATCGAATTTTAGGGCCAGTAACTCGAATTGGACCTGAAAATTCAAAAATATAAAATGGTGGATACAATATGACACCTATGTCTCATGAGTAGGATGATTTTTTCAGGTAAATTAAAATGATATTGATGAAAATTACGATTCAATAGATTTTCGATGTTTCTGAATTTAATGTTCTGGTTAAACATTTTAAATTTAATGTGATAAATGCAATATGGTGTCTTACTAATCGAACTTGCATTTTTTTCAGAGAAATTTAGTAAGAAGCATTTTATTTTTCATTTTCATACTACGAATTTTGAGACACAAACAAATTATGAATTTCTTCTTTTTTGTTAACAAAATGAACTTCTCTTTGGATAAATTTTATAATATTCAATACCAATAACAGTTGGATCGTTATATGCAATAGTAAAAGCAACACGATTTTCACTATAAATGAAAATGAAAATCGCATTGTTTTTACATTACATATAATGAACCAACTGTTGTTGGCATCCAATGTTATAAAATTTCTCCAAAAAATTTTTTTATTTTATTAACAAATAAGGCTACATTCAGAATTTGTTTGTGACTTAAAACATGTAGATTGTTAACAAAAAATAGACACTTTATAAATTGCTCTAAAAAAGCTACAATTTGAATATAGTGAAACACTGTATTGCATTTATCACATTAAATTAAAAAATGTTTGACCAGAATATTAAAATCAGAAGCCTCAAAAACTTAAAGAATTATAATTTTTGTTGACAACATTTTAATTTACATGAAAAAAATTGTCCAATTCACAACACGCAGACATCATATTTGATCTGCCATTTTGTATTTTTGAATTTTCACATTCAATTCGAGTCAGTCTCCCCAAAAATTTAATAAATCCTTTCAGGCTTTCGGATAAACAACAAGATAGCATTTCTAACATAAAAGCATGCTATATAAATAACCAGTATTTTCCGTCCTTAAATCTGCATCACCACAGCTAAAAAAATACACATTTCTATAAGTAAGTTTTATCAAAATTGGGGAGTAACAGTTGTAAGAATTTATTAACTGCAACAAATAACAAATAAACACTAGCCAAATGCTGGCATTTTCCTTTATTCATAAATCTTACAACCCATAAACAAATATTATAGATTATTGTTGGTGGGTGACATGCCTTGATTTAACTGATACTGAATAGACCCATTGAGCTTTGGAAAGAGATGAAAGTTACAAAGAGTCAAATCTGCTTTATAAGATGAATTTTCCAACAAATAATACTTCAACGCCTTCAATTTTCCCATCACTAAAACACTTTTGTCAACAGGTGCTTTGTCATGATGAAAATTGAATGTTATTTCTATAAACCATAACTTTTCTCATATTTTTTGCAACTATCTGGTGTAAACGGATAGAATATTATTTTGCAATTATTGTTTTGCCCTTCTGTGGATAATCAATAATTAAAATTCCTTTAGTATGCCAAAATAGCAATGCCATTATTTTGCCTGCAGATGGCCTTCTTTAGTGTTGAACAAGTAGCTTTTACCCACTACTTTAGCTGTTGTTTTAATTTGACTGTGTAATAATACATCTATAGTTATAAATTGATGCAGAAAATTAGTTTTATTCTTATTAAAATGCTTCAAATGCATTTTAAGGATTTTCACATACATGCCTTTGTGATCTGCACTTAGCAAATGCGGTACCCATCTCATGCAAAACTTTTTCATTATGCAATTCTTCATGTAAAATGTAATCTACATTATCTTTCGAAGTGCCTACAGCCACAGCTATTTCATGCACTTTAATTCGCTGATCATCTAAGGCCAGATCATCGGTTTGCTCAACAATTTTTGCTGTTAGGTGTACTTTTTGGATATCCTGTACCTGGATTGTCCTCGAAATTTAGCAGTCCAATTTCTAACTGTTGAAAATGAAAACAAAAGCTTTCAGAACATTTTTGCTAGCTTAGAATGAATGAATCGATTTTTTTCTAAAAAATTTTAAATGCAGCTTGATATTCAAGTAAATCTATTTTAAGGAATACATATCACACACCTATATTCAACAAATCCATAGCAAAACTAGCCAGAGAATAATGTGAAACTTCACATGTATGCTAATAGCAAATATACCAACCTACACAAACCACATCTTATTGATGGGAACACCATCTATGATCGAGGGAAAAAAATTATCAGAAACCTCATATAAACTTCAAAACACAGAATAAATTGTTATGAACTTGTTCAAAACAGGTCTGACAATGTATTATAGCAATAATCTTTTATTGTTGGAACTGTTTTGAGATAGGATAAGAAAAGGTTAATTTAATAAGTGAATAAGTAAAATCGCAGGCTCTGCAACGAAACATGTAACAAAAGTAAATACAATAAATTTTTTTCCGCTAATATTATCTCTAATGTTATTGTTCATGTACTACATGATAGGTTGCAGTTGTTGCTGTAGAAATGGCATTCCATTTATTTACAAACATTACATCTTTATTAAAAGAACCCCCTATTTCTTATTATACAAAATTAGAATTGCATTGTGTCATTCAAATTTTACATGCGACAACACTGTCTCCTTGCAATTTATGGAGAAAAAGCAATTTTATGAAAACAAATCTCAGTGTAGGTTCTCAGATTCAAGACAGATGTAGAAATTAGAATATGGAAAGAAGCGAGAGACCAAACAGGTCAACAGATTCAAACATTAAATGTGTGGAAATACTGTTAAGGGCTGATTGAAATCTCACACTTTCAAGATTATGATGATGAAGATATTGTATTGAACGTTAGAAAATTACTAAGTGGAGAATTTTTTGGGAAGGAATTTTGCCATCTCCCACTGGAGAAAATGTTTAGAAAAAAATAATTCGTTATATAGAAAATAACTTAAATATATACTTTCAAATGATTAATTTAACTTTTCAATGTAATTAGTTATTCGTTTTAATAAAATACTGCACTTGGCTTTTGGCAATGCCTTGCATGCCTTACATTTATCAATAATAATTTTAACTTAAGAATGTTTGTTCAAAAGAAGCAACTAGAAACTTCAATGTTATTTCAATTTCTCCAGAAGGGGATAAATAAACTGTTGTAAAGGTATTTAGACCCTTTTTCAGTTAACAGGGATGGGTGGAAATACAGACAGACTTGGGAGAGTAGGGTTTAAAAATGAATAGAAGTATTTGCTCATCAATTCAGAAAGCGTTCAAAATCTGAATTAGAACACGGGGCCTCAGAATCCCCTAAATATTAGCTGTAGTGCTTATTACTACAACACCCTAACTTGATTCAAAAGAAAAGAAAAATGTTTGTATCAATTAATAAAAAACCATAAACAAGATGTGATGTTTTTTGACTTTTTAAACACATCTGATATATTTGCACTATCAAATTAACCTCAAATAGGGTTGGTTATGAAAGAATCTTCAGCTATAATGTATGGTGATGATTCCTTTAGAATTGCATTAGTAATGCATTTCTTTCACATTTTTGGGGTGCCGTTTCTTATCGAATTATTGTGCCTTTGGGTGATTTATCAATTCTGCTCCTCTTCATGTAATGTAATACATTTTCATACACCAACCTAATTTTCTTTGAGAATTATAAATTCTCTTTAATGCAATGAATAGAATTGTGAATAGATTTACAATTAATTTTACCAACAACTGTAATTTTGATTTAATTGTAATTGTTGTAATAGATTTAAATTTATAGTAATTTGTGCCATTTAGGCCCGGTATTTCAATTGTAGCTTAAGCTTTAGCTTACTTAAGCGATACTTTGTTGCTGTGGAAATGATTGTTACTACAATGGTTTCGGTGGACACAGAGCAAGTAAGCTAAAGCTTGAAATACTAGATCTTAGTCCCTTATGATAGGTACATTCCGATATTCAGTTCTAAACACTCCTAATGCTCCGTTGGTATAGTTTCAATTACTTGGAACAATGAAAACTATAGCAACGAAGCACTGAGTATTTAGAACTGAATTTCCGAACATAGCTGATGTTACATTTAAATTTCATAATAGCAATTTTTAATTTGCTTAACTGTTTAGATTAATTCAATGGTTCAAAAATTGTTAATTTTTAATTCTCCACATTTATGAATTTATTACTTTAGATCAATTAATTCTATGATTTAGAAACAGAAAATGAATTATGCACATCGTGACATGATTGATTGCAAACTGGGGATATTTTTATTTATATTATAAACCAGACAGTATTTTTGAAAACGTCTGTAGAAATATTTAATTGTTTTAGAATTTATAACTATGGGATGAAAATAGCTGAATTATGATAAATAATTGAATTATTCCGAATATTCTTTCCAAGGAATAGTTTATTTCCAGAGATATATTAGATATGTAAAAATATGGTTGCTCCAATATGTTGATTTTCATTATTTTACACAGAGTAATTTTAGGTGAATCCTTTTCTTAGTGTTGGTCAGAGAACACCCTCAAGGTATTTACTTAATCTCCACAATAGTGAACAAAATTTCTTGCATATCATTTGCTCCAAGAAAAATTTAATTATTCATCTTTATCGGATGATTTACAGGGTATTTACGTTAATCCACAAATTTCCCAAAGGTATTAATTTTTTTCTTATTTAGATCTTAAATATTTAGTTGCAGTAAACTTCATGTGTTGGTAGTATTAAATTACTTTTCTGTGGGTAGTTTTCAAAAAGAACTTTCCGACCGCTAAAATTTTATAATTTTTAAATAATACATGCTTGTAAAATAGTTTGCAGTGCTTCGCTATGTAATCATTTTTAAAGAATAATCACAATGATCTCTTGTAGTAACCAGTTGTCGACTGTTTCACAAAGCTTGATTTTGTGATTTGACAAAATACCCCATGAACATAATACGTAAATAAATATTCATAGAAATATTGAATAGTAGTTTATTTATAACACTACTTTATTTTGTGTAATGAATCATTTTCTAAACATTTTAGCAATTCTGTAGCTCTAATGCACAATCTCTGCAGTTCTAATGGATATTCACCACTGCTTAGTTATATTAGTGACAAATCAAACTAAATGGTGTTCAGGTATTGTTTTCCTTAATTATCGCTCAATAATGTATAAGTATCATCAATACTTAAAGGGCAATTAGGTTTTGCACAAACAGCTTTCATTATCACATCGAACTATTCCTTTCCTCATCTAACTAACCCCCTTAGTTCCTCTAAATCAACTCCTACATAGTACAAATTATCAATGTCGTAAACCACTACGTGCTTCTGATAAGGTGTTTTGAGAAAAGCTAGTTCATATTATTTTACCTTTGCTTTCATTTGAGTTTCAATAGCTTCCGCCTCTTTATGCTTTCCTAAACTTCGATAATATTCTGCCCATTGTGCACTATAATCAGGCTGTGCGCCGTTTGATGGTACATTAACTGGATTGTTTACAGGTGCAGTTGCTGTTGGGGCTGTCGATATTCCTGATGTAGGTTGTGCAACAGCAGTAGTTACACCTTTATTTTTAGCCTTAAAATAAATTAATATAAACCAATTTTTGTGTATGATGAAAACATTGTTACCTGTTGTTCAATTACTTCTGCTTCTCTATGCATACCAAGAGATCTATAATATTCTGCCCATTGCAGCGAATAATCTGGTTGTCCAGTAACTGGGTTTACTTGTACAGGATTGGCTGGCTGAGGAGGTGGTTCATTACCCGCTGCTGGTACACCCCATTGCTGTTGTTGAAAAGATGGGGCACCCCAATTTTGAGGTGCATATCCTTGAGGTGCCATTCCAGGGTAAGCCTTGAAAATATAAAAAGCATAGTGTTTAATATTCAAAAACATTTGTATTATTACTATTGACAGTTGACAATGAGCAATTAAAAAACAATCTCCATTTGATTAAAAATATAATCTGTTAAAAATGATTGTTTTCCTATACACACTCATTGTAATAATAATAATAAATATTTAGTTTAAAGCTTTGTTTCTAAAATTGTAGCCAGTAGACTCACCAGTAGATCTAAGAAGTAGATCATCATATAAAAAATAAAGAATAACATTTAATATTTTAATAATCAGAAGAACGGAGCTGCCAGCAATGAATTTAATTAAAAAGGGGGATCTAAGCCCCACTTAGGAAGAAATACTGTAACTATTCATTACTTTTTAGAAGGAAGGTGTTTTGTTTTCAATTATTAATCAAGATTATAATAACATTGGAATATAGTTTAAAATTTAATTCATCTTCTATTTTAGATTCAACAGAATGTTTAAATGAATTAATAATGCTTATTTAAATATTAATTCTTCACAGTTAATTTCATATTCATTGATTAATACATATAAATTCAATTAATTACTTATTTCAATGTTTGAATTTAGTCTCAGAAAACCAAGGTCTACTTTTCAAGTTATGAGTGACAAAGCATAATCCTTCTTTCTGTAATGGCTTTACGATGAAATGTACATTAAAATTCTGATAAGTTAAATTTCATTAACTCTAGATTAAACTCATCAAAATTTAAGTATGTGCTTATAATTCATTAAAATAAGAGTATTAATAATTAATATTAGGAAGCATTTTATCATAAATCTAACCTGAATTTCTATTAATTTTATGCATTTTATCGTAAAGCTAACCTGAATTTCTATTGATTTTATGGAAGTTTCAGGGAAGCCAGCAGGTGGAGGGTTGAAAGTCCAAGTACTCCGGTTTGAGGTGCCTTAAATCTACTATTGTGTTAATTAATGAGTTTCTATCTATTGGAATTGTAAATCAATTTACAGAAAACATCTTCAAGGAATAAACTGGGGTGTCACAATTAAAAATTATTATGCTTCATACTATCTACGACCTTCAATTAGTGGCCATGTTAGATTTGCCAAATTGGAAATTTTTGTTAGGGCGTAAAATTTATCATTATATGTGCTCAATTTATGTTTGGTGTTGACTAGAAATTTAGCGATGCCAATTCCTAATTACCATCTTTTTTAAATAATTTACAATTCAGATTCAACAGGCTTGGATTTAAGAGAGGTTATTCCTCAAAATGGATGTGAGATGTCCTGCTTTTAAAATGGCTTTTATTTGATATCAAAATTTGGTGGGTACTTTCCAAAATTAAGGGTTTAAATTTTACAGAGAAAATCAAAACTTTGGCTTTCAAAAGCACGGGGAGCTATGGCTCTTTAAAAAGGATATCTAACATTGACATTTTTTGAATTATTCAAAAATTCCGTAAGAGGGTAATCTCATCAAATATGAATCCACAATTTATTTGAAACTTTGCATACATATATATAGACAAAACTAAGTTACAAGTATTTTTTTATCGGCAACCAAAGTCATTTAAGAAATGAAATCAGCTTTCAAACTGTGGTAAAAATTTGTTTTTTTTAAATATTTTGAAAACCAGGACAGAGAGAAGAAACTTTCAATTAACACTGCAATTTATTTTTCAAGAGCTTATCATTAATGTGTATTATCACCCCAGTGCCATATCAACTTGACAGATATTAGTGTAAAATTAGCGGTAAAATAATACCCATATGTGCAATATATATCATTTAATTAAAAATCCAATTAGTGATTTGAAAAGTACATTAAAAATTTGATGTGAGACCAGGGCTGACACTACCATTAAGGTAAAATAGGCAATCGCCTAGGGTGCAAGCCATTAGGAAGGCAAAATCTCAGTCACCTTTATAGAAAGACACTAGGGTGACTGAACCGGCACATAGCCATCAGCCTAAAAGATCATGAGACAGGTAGTAATATTTTAAGATAAGTTCCAATGCTAAAATAAGTAATGTAAAAACCTATCTCGCAGTTATTACAAATACATATTTGTTGTACTGGATAAGATCAGGTATGTCAAGTTAATAATCTTCAATAAATTTGTCAAGCTTAACATTTTCTTGGGAAAATTTAGAATTCTATTGTATAATATTAAGTAGACACACCTCAACAATTACAGTAATATAAAGAAATATTAATCCTTAAATTTAACAAACTTGGTATTTTTCAACTAAAGTTTGCATGGTTATCTATAGATAATAGCTAAATAATTGTTATTTGTCTGTCAATCAATACAGCTTATAGGTTGTAACAGGAGGAACATGTCAGATTAAGAAATAAATTGTTATTAATTCTGAACAATTCTGAATGTACATTTTAGGTTTATTTATTAATATTTATAATTTAAATATTGTATACATAAATATTTCCTAGATTATAAAAATTAAGTGTAGCAGTATAGAAAACGAATAAGAGGAAATTGATCCATCTTAAAATTTTGTCAGGGGCCTTCAGCTTTCTAGTTACGCTGCTGGAATGGCACAGTAGATAATATTAAAACGATTTTAATTTTTATTATAAATAAAGTACAACATGTACAGTGACCAAGCACTGAATAACCCCAACTGACGTCAGTCCTTTACGATATAGTCACATTCTAATCATTTGAATTTAATACCATATTGTGTTTCATCTCTAGTCATTGGCATTCTAAGTAATTTGTGGTTTTAATTTATAAATACCTACATAAGTAGAAGAGTGGAACAACAAGTTACATATCTACTGACCTTATCCTGATGTAACAATTTGTATAAGAGGGGGCAATGCCAATAAACTTTGCCTAAGGCGCAAAATAACCTTGCGCCGGCGTTGTGGAAGGCAATACACGACTTTCTCTTACATTTATAGATATGCAAATAATGTCCAGAAATGATTAAAATGTTATTTACGTTTATTTTAGGAATGATAACTGTTAACAGTCACCCATTCAAATTACTGGACATGCATATCGCTCTAAACTCCAGAGATATTCTCTGATAACTCATTTCAACGCATTTTTTCAGAGAAACCAATAAGTTTGCGGAAAATAGACATCAGACATACAAACTGTCTCGCAAGTTATGTTATGTTATGTTATAGCTGTTTTTGAGAAAAGCACAAGAATGAAGCGGCACTTCCGATTATTTGTTTTAAACAAAATTTTTGTATCTCATGTATGGAAGATAAGAAACTTAAATATAAAATTTCATTTTTATATGACATTTAGTTTATGAGAAAAGTTGTACAATACTGTAATTACTTCAAGTTACTTGAATCAGAAAATTTATTAAAAAAAACGCTTAGTTCATATTAAATGGAAATAAGTAGCTAATAAACATACCAAGTTTAAAAAATATTCTCAGAATCAATTTCAAGAAAAGTGCAAAAAACGAAAATTTCGAAAAATATTTAAAAATGATAGAAAAAGTGGTACTTCCCATTATTCAATTTCAACAAAATTCCTAATTTTGACTAAAAGGTAGGTTATAATCTCAAATATAAATTTGGATTTAACTAGGACTTTTAATTTTATAATTGTTTAATTCAGAGTGAATGGCAAAGTACTTCTAGTTACTCAATTTATGGAAAATTTTCTGAGAAACCACCTAAATTATATGAAAGGGGCTTTAAATGACCAAAAAATATAATAAGTTTAAAAAAATCATTAGAGTCAATTTCAAGAAAATTGCGAAAACCAAAAAATGACAAGAGTAAAAAGTGACATTTCCAATTATCCAATTTTACACAAATTGTTGTACTCACATGCTTGGACATGTTTTTGGTTAAACTTGTACCCCCACGTATAAGGGCTGCACAAAAATAAACAATTTCTTTGTGAGCCACAAGTTTTTGGATAATAAAATACACTAAATTCATCTGTTTAACAAATATATCTATATATTTCTGATGAGAAAGGTCTATTGTATACTTTTATTATTTAAACACCAAAACATACTTAAAATTGGAGTGAAAACGTGAATTCATTAAATATCACAAAATGAGAAAAATTTGTAATATTTGAACTAACTGATATTTAGAAATCATAATTGCACTAGCAATAATAATTTATAGTGGTATCTTTGAGGCTTATGGGGAAAGCTAAATAAACAACAGGTATTACGTCTGATAGGGTTCGGTGACAATTCAAAAGCAAGTACACATTTGCCGAGTCGTTAGGGCAATAAAATCAGTCGTGTGTTGGCTCTGTGCTAAAAGAAAACATTCGGTGTGTTTAGAAATTCAACATAGTGTCAAATATTGGAAAACCCAACCTAAGAGATGAAATGGTATATCTCTAGGAATTAATAAGCATGTTTCATGCCATAGCAGTTTTGTTGAACGTGTGAAGTTCTTTGCAGGCACGGGAACCCATAAGCCATCACGACAGACCATTTTGGGTAATTCAACAACCCAAACTAAGGTACCCCCTTTTTGTTATTGTTCTCTGGCTTCTTACGGTTGATCTTAGAAAGGCGTAAGAATTTAAACCTTCCCATGTAATGGGAGATCAATAATACATATCTTTTAAGGAGATTGTGGATGCATACTTGCGTTGACGGTATCTAAACTTAGATTACCCGAATTTTAATGTCAGTAGATTTGCGGAGTCCTTCTTCTATCTCTTGAATAGGGCCATATTCAAGGGACGGAGAAGTTATTCTATAACCTATCTGTAACTGTTGTTTGGGTGTGTACATTAATTAACCCCATTTTGTTGTCAATAGACGTCTTGTCATTTAATTAGACTTTTATTTTTGACAGTAGAATAAGCTAATTAAGATTATCTCAAATTTCAGAGGATATGTACTAATTAAGACCGCGATTTTTTTTTATACTAACCCTGGGGTCTTGACAAAATGAACCCCGGGGCAAATTAACAAAAGGCCTAGGGAACTGTTTCTAGCTATTCCGAGAACAGTTCTATATCTTGAGAGACAATCCAGAGTAGTGACGCCCTCTTTCTCTTCCCATACCCCGATTTCTATTAGAGCAATGATGGCGCTGGTGTAAATCTTAGGATCCCCCCTTCTTCGCTGAGCCAAGGGCCTCCAGTACTGTTGTGGTATAAAGCCAAAAGCGCTCATGACAATATGTAAAAGGAAATATTACAAGTCACCGAATATGAAGGTTACTGCTATTGTAATGAAAATTTCTGATTTAGCAGGTAAGTAACTTAATCTATATACTTGATTAAAATGAAAATATATTTATAGGAGTTTCAAAATCTACTGTTTATCATACAATAAACAGAATATAAGGAAACATTCTGGCAGTCACCCTTCTTTAATTACCAAGTATGACGAATCTATAAAGAAATTTTTGCGGCAAATTACGCATAGTTTCTTTTAAAAAAAATGAAATGTCTACTCACAAAATATCAAATGAAATACTTAATCATCCCAATATACCACAACTATCTCAATCATCATTATAATAACTAATGAAGATAATTAATTTCAAGATTAAAAAAAATCAGGTTAATTATATTAAGATTGACACACATGAATGTTTCATTATAGGATTTAAAATGTAATTGAAATCTTAATAGAACATGATGATATAAGTAGATGGTGATGTAGATATTTGAGGATGATTAAGTAATATAGAAAGGAAGGGAGAAACGTTTATTACCTTGATGAAACTTGGGTCAATGAAGGTCATAAAAAAGAAAGTGTGGACCAATGGCAATATTGAAAATTGAAGACAAGCATTTGTCATAGGCCTATCTACTGGTTTAAAAAATCCTTCTTGAATAGGAAAACATTTGATACATGTTGGTTCTAAGTTTGGTTTGCTGCACTAATAAAGTAAGTGCCTGACAATTTTGTGATTGTAATGGACAATGCCTCATATCACGGTTGTAAACTGGAAAAAGTTCCAAGAACATACTCACTGAAAAAAGAAATGCAAGAATGGTTACAATTAAAAAATACAAATTTTGAAGCAGATTTGCTTCGATCAGAGCTGTTACATTTAATCAACTTACATAAAGAGAAATACAATTTGTATGTAGTAGATGAAATGGCAAAGAATAACAATAAAATTATGTTGAGGTTACACCCCATCAAGCAGATTTGGACAAAAATAAAATAACGAGATATCTAAAAATTGCACTTTTAAACTAAAAGATGTGAAACAATTCTTTTTGCATGCAGCAGTTCAAAATGTTATCTCTGTTGACTGGCTATTCTGAAGTAGACAAAACGTGTAAATTAGACGGAACAATAGATTCTATGATAGAACCCTTCATTGTTTCTCTTGGTCCGGTAATGATAACAATTCATTGATTCTCCGGATGAAGTTGCTACTTAAATATGTATATGTGTATACAGAATCTGGCAAATTTAGGTTAAGAACATTATTAATTTGTAGTAAAAATTGGTACCTTTAAATTTTTATGTATTTTTCTGACATTGTATCATTAACCTGTTAAGAGGGGCGTTTTTAGAAATATCTCACTAGATACCGCCACTAACAAAATTCGGAGCATTGGTAGAAAGTAAATTACAACAACAGAACTACTTTTATCCATTAGAATATTATATAATTATAAAACCACTTTATCAAGCTTTTATAAGATTATATTTTAATGTAATATTTTTCAGTATTTTCGTAAATATT
>JAHWXV010355082.1:0-11152 GCA_024586415.1 Phrixothrix hirtus
ATATATATATATATATATATATATATATATATATATATATATATATATATATGAACTTAGTTAGCACTTGGAAGGTTGTCGATGTTACCGCCTTCATCGATTGTACCTTGTTTCTAGGACAATGGGCGCCTTCGCTGAAAGATAGTCATGATCCTCCAGTTAAACAGTTGCTTGGAGTATCCTGAAAACCACCGTCATACATTGTACGTCGCCCATCTTAAGTTTGTTGCCGCAGTTGACAGTGTGACTGCGAAGTAAAATTAAATACTTAATTGTCATTGTTGTAGACACAAACAGTCAATCAATCATATCATTTCATTCAGTTCACTTTGTACATATTTGTTTTAGTATTAGATGCCTAGAAAATACTTGAATAATTCTTTGAATCCTTCATAATTATTTTGTATATATTTTTACCGTGTAATTAATCATTCAGTGATTTTTATTAGAATAATATGACTTACGGAGGTTTGTTGCCTTATTATTTGTAAACTAATCTAACTAGGTACGAACGACACAGCCCGTCTTCATCTGAGTCCTGTAAAGAAAGAACCTACTCGCACGACGGCTACTTGGAGAAGCAAAATATAAATAATTTTTTCCCGCGACGTAATTAAAGAAAACCGTATCGTCACAGTACACGCTTTATTTACTCACCGCATCCTGCCAGTAAACTTGCACCAACATTTCATGGATTTCCGTCGCCGTTTTACACAATTTGAAGTAGAACTTAATGTTGTGTTGTTGCTTCATGGATTTTCGACACACACTGTTTGGAACACTCTATTGAAATGACCGCAGTACTACGATTCGAAGAGCTTCGCGCGATCTCGGATAGAGGACAGGTTCAGCATGTCCATGCAGGCCTACGTATGCGCGTGACATTTTTTCAAGCATTGAATACTGATGTATTAAACCATTTATCGAATTTATTACACACACTTCGTATATAGATGTATACACACACCCAATAATATCGCATATGTATTCTCTGGATGTCAGGTCAAAGGATTGGGTAAACCACAGATGCATAATTACCTTAGTGTCTTTTAAGTACTCTCTTGTTATTGTTGTCGTGCGAGACGTGCACGGTCATGTTGAAGAAACGGAACAACTGTCAGTTGTGTGATGTGTTAGCGTTTAAACTTCCTGGAATTAGAACAACTATTGGCAAGCTGCTATGGCTCCCGTGTTTTAAACAATTTTGTTTCGTGTAGCTGCGTTAGAAATTTTTACGTACACCACGTAAACAGCTTAGTATTATGCGGCCGTTAGTATACTAGAGACAATAGTGGAACATGCCATTCTTGGATTTAATAAATTCATCTATTACACCACTGAAATTTGTAAACACGATGATCTACACTTAAAGATAAGCACATATGGACGTTAACCAAATTTAAAATAGAATTTTGATCATTCATTTCCCTTTCGGACTTCCAGGTCGCATAATGTGTATATTAAATAAAAAGCAATTTTATTACTTCCTCACAAACCTCACAACACTTGTTTCAAGTACCTAGTGGAAACACTTTGATAATAAACCCACACTTAACACATTTATTGTAATTATTTATTCCAATATTCACAAAAAATGAATTGGAGTATAAACAAATCAATTTTTGAAGTTACCAAATAAAAAATGAATTAAGTTAAAGTAAATGTTCAAGTTTATGTCCATTCACTTTGTAACGTTATCACACCTTTTGAAAGCGTAATTCCAGAATTTATGTATTACTCTATAAAATGTAACATTATAAATAGAATTTGATGGACAAATTTTAATCTAAAACTAAATTTTGAAAATTAGGATTTTGTATATAATTTATATAACGTCTCATATTAATTAAATAAGCAAATCTGTGCATATAAATAGCGTAATCTCTGAATTAGGTTTCAAATACAGCCAGTTATATGCTAGGTATAGTCATAAAATTCTAAAATAAATATATATATTCCGACATATAGGTTTAAAATTTAGTAAAATCATGCAAATGACGAAAACCAAAGTTTAACCATTTTCTGAACTTTTATTTACTTCTAGCAGTAAATATGAATTTATATTAATTATTGTTTAAATTTTTCATACTTTAATTGGGAATATCAATGTTGTATAATTATTTGTTATATTTAATAGCATATTTAAGTCTGTATTAATGATTTCGAATTACTATATCCTTGGAGCATTTGTTTGTTGACTGTATTACTCAGTTTTTGTATTTACTAAATATACAGGGTTTGTGCTAAACATGCCGCATAAATTCGGGGTTTATTTTAATATGTTTTGTCCTTGAATGATTTTCGGTAGCACGCTTTGTTTAGAAGACAAGGAGATAAAAGGGTTTCGAAAGAAAACCATACGTTATTACTTACATTGTATTAATTTTATTTCATACGGTGTCGATTACGTTTCTATAGTTATTTGCTATTTTCTATAATTGATGGTTGTCAAAATTGATTCCATAGCATACTTTTGTTTGCTAGCTTTGTTTAATATAGTTGTTTGTTTTGTAATTAAGATGCTGTAATATGAATCGCTTTACAAACATTACAAACATACGTATTTATGAATTTTCCAATGGGAATTCATTAGAAGCTAGGTGGTTGCACAGTGAACAATTTCCTACCCGTTCAGTTCCTTATAGAAAAACTTTCTAAAGCATGCATCAACGTCTTCATGGAACAGACACATTTGAACGAAATGAAGGACTAAGAAGGCCAAAAAAAGTGCTGTGCATGGTAAAGAAAGATGCAACTACTTCTACCAGAAAAATAGCAAATGCTTTGAATGTAAGTAATGGGACTGTGACGAAAATTTTGAACCGGAACTGCTTGTATCCATACCATATTCGGGGATTTTAGGTACTTACTCCTACTGATTTTCCTCAACGTCCTCAATTTAGTCAATGATTTCTGCATACTTTGATTTATATCTCTCAACTACTGGCGCTGATTCTTTTTACCCATGAAGTTGATCTTTGGATTTGTTCAGGAATAAAGGTTATAAATTCTAGTGTTAAGACGAAAAGATATTTCAAAATTTTAATATTTTGTTTTCCTTATTCAGACGACATGATTATTTGGACGTTTCGGGTTACAAACCCTTCTTCAGCAAAAAATTTTTTTTTAAATTATTGTAATAATTTAAAAAAGTAATTTTTTGCTGAAGAAGAGTTTGTAACCCGAAACGTTCAAATAATCATGTCATCTGCAAACTTACATAAAAAAAATAAAATTAACTTCATTTTCTTCCTGCATGGTGCTCCATGTTGGTTTAACAAAAATAAATATTTCTTTCTCTTTATAGTTATGTTAAACTTTGTATTTTTGAAAATTTATCTTCATAAAATAAAGTTTGTTAATAATGTCTGATTCTAATATTTGAATAATTCATTAATATGTTTTTTTTTCTTTTGATGTAAGTACCATATTTTTTATATTATTAACTATAATACTATTTTTTATAGATTTTATAATATTTAAATTGTTATATTACTACTTGATGTTTTTCACTTTAAAATTATTATAATTTAAAAAAAAAAATTTTACGTCTTTTAATATAACACTAGAATGTATGGCCTTTATTCCTGAAGAAATCCAAAGATCATCTTAATAAAAGCCAAAATCAAACAATTTTGTAACTTTCTATATAATTTATTTACCAATGAAGCAAATTTCTCCAGAAAAACAATTAGGAACTTTCTTAATAATCAAGCGTGGGCTTATGAAAAAACATGTGCGGTACTCGATGATCGCTTTCAATGTCAACTTTCATCAAATATTTGGGTTGTAATTGTGGGTGACTGAATAATTGTACAGGCATTTCTACCAGTAAGACTTACCAGTAAGGTTTCTAGAGGATTTATCATTGGCAATGAGTAATGCAATGTTATTTATGCGCGATGGAGCGCCAGGATATTTTAGTATCGTTACTTGTGAGTTTTTGACCGCAATTAAGGAGATCGTTGGAGTGATAGAGTTGGACCTTCGTTATGGCCTGCTTATAACTTTAAAAATTTGAAAAATTTGATATACTGGTACAACCTAAAACCAGGACAATAGAATTCCTTCTAACTATTACAAATAGTAAGCCTAAACGGTGAGCTATTTCCGAAATTGTAAATATCAATGGGGATTCTGTGTAGCGATAATAATGTGGTAATCTTGGCCTCAAGATTTATGAGAGAAGTCAAGCTGATTGAATAAGAAGTTGGAGTGAAATTTAAAATACACATACATCAGTTGAAAAGATTGAAGTGATATAAATTTAAAATGAAGGCATGAAAGAAAGTGTGGATAAAACAGATTTCTTGATCTATAGTCATATGGAATACTTATAAAGCCGATAATGTGGCCTTCTTTTTTAGTACCATACACAAAGGATGAGCAATGCAAAAACGAGCATTTGCGTATTTCTTAGCAAGTAAGCAAAAATATAAAGTAGAAATACGTACTAAGGCGTCATAAATTCAAACACACAACGGATAAGCAATGCAAAAGCGAGCATTTGCGTATTTCTTAGTAAGTAAGCAAAAATATAAAATAGAGCTGCGTACTAAGGCGTCCTAAATTCAAACATCATGCGTTTTGCGTTACTTTATCGTAGTAAGGAATACGTATAACCATCACTACATCCGTTAACTAAAGTTCGGGGATAATATCTGCGGTAAGGTAAGGTAAGGTCGCCATTTCACATTCCAAGATAGGTTTACCTGTTGTGCAACGTCGTTTGCAAAAATATATTGACATTCAGAAAACTTAAATGTCTTTACCGAAGTCGATTTATTTTTAGGTATTTGTGCAATGCAAGATTCTCATATTGAATTTGGGTGACGTTAGACATTATTAGGATTTGGCATAGACAATTGTTGCTAACACATCCGATCACCACATGGCGTTCGAATAGCCTCCTCTAGTGCCAATAGATTTCATCAGAAGCAAGCATTATTCACAACCATTTGTTAAATCTCAGGGCCTTCAATTAATAATTATGGATGCTTTTAGCTAATTTATCGAATAATTATCACTTTTATAGTAGTATAGAGTGAAAAATACTTTCCCTTGGCTTTTTTGTCTTTCACTCACTTTAAGTAAGAACATTTTCACTATATACTTTAATTATTTCCTAGATAAAAATTTTTCTTGAATAAGATGTAAATCTGCGTTTTCCCCATACATCTGTAGCTGTTTTAGTTGCAACAATCAAATCAATTATATAAGGTTATAGCTGTAATTAAAATATAACCCGAATCTTCTAAATATTTCCCATCTTCTGATTTTATTGGATTTAGGGTTTACCATTGCTATTGTATTACTGTATTTATTCCATGAGATATTTTAAATCTGCAACCAAATGCGAACAGCATTGTGACAGGTCAAAATATCTGTCACATGCGCGGTTGGTGTTACGCCCGACCACGATGCTGGTGTTCCACTAGCTTCTCGGTGGATGAGGGGGGGGGTCCGTGGCAGATTTCACCAGCACGTCCCCGCTCTAAGGAAAACGCTGGAATTACGTACAAATGGTTTGAAGGTTGGAGGTGGGGGGCACTGCTCCTTGTTGGCCCTATAATGAATCGAACTGTCCAGCGGAACAGGGAAAAACGGTTCCGCGACCTATAAATGCACTGTCCCGGATTTGCCTATTACCTAGGTCCCAAATATCACTATGAACTAAGACTGTGGCTAGAGAGGGAGGGGTACCTTGACGAACACATGTCCACTGAAATACAAAATAATCACAGTTAACTTATTATAAGTTTAAAATGAAAGTCCAATTGGGGAATAGCTATTTATTTATATTTAAAGAAATGGCTTCTTCAGCACACGCAAAAAACAACAGCACACAGTGTTACAGGCAAACTTCTCTGGCTCTCAAGAGCTACGGGGAAGACTAACCAATCTACTATAGAATGAAATTATTGTCTAAATATTCTATTTACAGTAAATATAGGTATGCATTCATAGTTCAGACAGGAATTATGATTTGACAGGTTCCCCTCAAAATGGGAATAGTTTAAGTTGGGCTCTACAATATTCGGCTGCCGGGAGTATGAATTACACCGGATTACCACCGATACACGTTGACATACCACATGCGCCCTTACAGGCAACTAATATTGAAGCAAATAATGTAATACTAAGTACCTTTGTTCTTGGTCCACGCGACACAGGGCTACTCGCTTACCCAAAATCACCATAAACTTTAGCCGTGACTCTTACACGTTCCTGCGCCCGCAGCGGGCACTCATATGTCCTATGAAGCTGCGTACGGGGTGGTAAAAGGCAGGTAGTTCCCCCGAAGCCCACTATTTGGCTTTTAAGGATAGGGATTCCGTCACACTTATTCCTGCGGAAACCTTGCACTCGCTCCAGAAACTTCAAAAATCACTCATTCACAACCGAATTATATAACGTGCAACCTAGGCGTGTTTTAATGCCACGTCGCGGTGGTCTCACGACGAGTTATTACAAATTATTCACATTCGTAATTCACAAGAGTGAAAATCGCCTACAACTGTCACTTTGTTTTATTAATTTTTAATCGCAACCGAACAAAAAACTCGTCTCTCGTGTATTTTTTCCGACCGATTCTATTTCTTTTCGTAGTCCTAGCAACCACGCATTTACCGTAAACGTACGGCGGTAAATTTAAATATTGGCACGAGACGCAAACAAAACCTGACATAGCATTACGAAATCGGCTTGAAATTGTAAGCTGAAAATTCTAATACTTGACTTGCTCAACGAATCTACCTATCAATATTCTGCGATCTCGTATTTACAGGGAGCTATCTGGATAAGATCCAATTAAGCGAGATCTTTGAGAACGAGAATATTTATCAAAGTCGAAGCTGTATTTTATGCAGTGTGCTTTTACAAAATGTTTATGCAAAGTTTATAACGTCATAGGTATTTACGATGAGAAACCAAACTATCAATCTTCAAGTTAAGTGTTATATAAATCGGATCTCTTAGCCAAAATTACATAACCAATTTAAGTAGCCAAAAAAATCCAAGTCGTTCGTTCGACTTCGCTTACTGCTTAAAGATGCGTAGCTGACCAGCCATTTCTTGTATAATACAGTAGACCAAGTTAAAAAGCAGGGGCTCGCTGAAAACCTTAATTGTAAATATTTCGAAAACGCAATTTAGACACAGTTTATAAGCGTTTTCTGTTGCTCATATTAAGATGTGTCTACTGTTAGAGTAATTTACTTATATCGTGGACACCCTGTATAAAATTTTGGTATACGTTATTTACGAAACAATCATATAAGTTTTACGCTAATCTCCAGGCATGGAGGGACTTTGATAAATATCTAACAATAGAATGTGATAGTGGAGCTCAAACTTAATAGACTGCGAACAAATTCAATACTGAATTTTAACCTCACAAGATTTGTATACAAAACTTACGGAAGATAATGCACGTAAGCGCTGATATTGAAAAAACGATATCTAATAGAAATTAGATTGACACGATTGGAGTTAAGCGAGTTAAGCCAAATGAACTTTAGTTTGCATATACCTATAAAGGATGCATAAGCATCCAAGGATTTTCTATAACATATTTGGTAGGCAAGAAGTGTACAGGTAACTAATTATGTTAAATTGAAATTCGCAAATTTCAACAATACAAACACAGTCTAGTATCTTTAGAGGTAAAAATAAATCATTGGGAAGCACACAAAGACTGCTTTATTTTATTATTAGCTATTCAAAGATAGCACAAGGGAAACCTTCATCGATGACCCTCAATGACGCAACGTTTCTCATCCATTGGAATAGGCGGTGTAAACATTGTTCGATCAACTAAAGTACAACTTAGAAAATATAAATGTGGTTTTGTTTAGCTCTTTATCAAATGTAGGAAACAACGAAATAAGACATGCGTCTTAACACTACTTAATTAATTCTTTAAGATTGCAATCGAAAATAAATAATATTTTATGTTGCAAAAATGTATACATGGCTACAGTTTCTACTTGATATTAATTTAAATTAACTGCAGGATCGTGATTAAAATTTCTTTAAAAACAATGATTAAAGCAACTGCAATGAAAATTTAAAATTTACAGATTGGTTTTGAATAAACTTCCTCCCAATTATTATACAGAGTGTTTTTAAGATTATATCGTACAATTCTATAACTCATCTAAATAAAAAGGCAAACATAAAAGCTAGGCGAGTAGTAACATATTTTTAGACGTCTAAATCCACAGTTTTCGTGGCCAAGGATAATTTACAAAACTTAATTGTATAATAAGAAAATAATTAGAAAAAAAATTATTTCGTGCAAAAGGCAAAGGGCCCGAGACCAGAATTTCAATTTAAATGCTTTATGCTAGTTTTGTGCGTTTTATTCTGCTCTAAATAATTTAATAAATAACTTTGAAAGACTCTTTACATTGCGGCATATAGGGTTTTTCACCCTTTCATTAAGAGAAGATCAATAAGTCAGCCTAAAGACAACGTATATTAAACTATGAATTATCTATGAAAACTCATCCTATCAAGGCCATGTAGGTAATTTTGTAAATTAATCTTGTAATTAGTTTAATTAAATTTCGTCAAAATCGATTTTATATAGGTATAATGGCATTTGAAGCAATTAGAACGTCAAACAATTAAATATGATGCGATAATTATGAATAAAACCTGTGTTAGTGAAGGTAAACAATTCTAACTTAGATTAATTTTTCATTGGGTCACGTTTTAAAGCTTGAGTTTTAACAGCGTCAATCTTAAGCAATTTTATGTAGCAAGTAAAGATATAAGGCTTGACAAGCAGCTGGTACGCTATGCAAATTTTTAATAATTAATCTCGAATCTTAGGAGTTGGTGTAAAACGGGTTGCCTGGCATTAATTATTCTTTAAAATTTGTCTTCCTATTTCTTGCTACCAAAAATACATGGGTACCGGCTGGTCCGCTTTAAATTGATCGCATTTTAGGATTAGGGTATGTACCCTAATAACATTTCTCAGGAACAATATCCCCCGAATTTAGATTTATGTAGTTTGTTACTTTTATTTCATATTAAATCAATTTCAAAGTTGTGATATTTGATGTAATGGATGTCAAACTGTAACATAACGAAGTTGCCGACTTCAATTTTGCAACCTGTTTTTCCATTAACCTTAAAATTATTTTGTAACCGTCATGCGGATAAAATGTAAACATTGTGTATGACTTTTAAAATTTCAAAGATGTTAAAAGCATAGCGTCTTTCTGATTGAGCAAATTTCTATTTTGTGTAGAACGTATTTTAGGACTTTCAAATGATAAATGACTCAACAACAGAGTAATATTGAATTAACAATACAAAAATGGTAATGTTATTTTTTTAATGTATATTCAAGCACCTTTAGTGTCATCCACGATCCCCGTATCAAAGCGTTATAATTAAATTGTATTCAATATAAAAAAGCAAAAAACCCAGTTTTCAAAGAGAACTAAATTGAATTCCCATTAAAATCACAAGTAACCATATCCGTAATTAAATTTTTAATGGACGTTCATGTATATAATTTTTACTTTCAAATGCCAAGATTTATAGAAATTAATTTTTCATTTATTTAAATTTCCTGATATTCACAAGATAAATTTAATTTATTAAACAAGGTAAAAGTAAAAAATAGCAAATAGCTACCAAAAGTATTTTCTACCTCATGAATAACAAAGAGGAACCTTTGTCGATCTGCAATCACAATGGTTTCAAGCAGTTTCTTATGTAGTAAAATGTTATTTCAATGTCTTTCAAATCTTGCATCATCATTGAACTAAAAGGTGAATTAATATTACACCGTCCATTATTTATTTAATTATTTCAGTTTAGAATGGACCCGTGCGATGCTTTTCTTAAATTAAAAATTGATTAAAATATTAGTGGCAAATTGATACATTCATTTTGGTAACCGTATTTTTGCAGTATGCCTTAATTTTTGTTTAGCATTGATATAATTATTTTGGGAAGTTCACCTAAAATTACCTTTAATAGGGCAATTACAAGAACTAGTACCTATTTTCGCGGCATAGAGCGCTGGCGAATAGAATAACCGCCAGTCAAAGCCTAACGCTTGGGTGATTATATGCGAAGTGCTGTGTCGCTGTCACTGACAGTTGTTTCTCTGAGTGTAATGTTCAAGGAAATGGATAACGCCATTGTCTGTGAAGTTAGGGCTATAATTGGATTTCCCAACGCTACAAATGTACGACCATGTGATATTCACCGGAGACAATATTATTGAGAAGACGTCTATTCGACGCTGGTGTCCTAACTTCAACTTCGGGAAAGAGAACACCCATGATGAGAGTGTACAGGACAGCCGAACTGCTGAGTTCAAGTGACGAAATCGCTAAGAACGATCGCCGCGTCACATTTGATGATATCTGTTAATATTCCTCTGTTTCACAAACAATTATTCTTGAAATTGTCAAACACCATCTGAAAATGCAAAAATTTGTACAAGGCAGGATTCCTCGCATGCTTACTGATGAACCCAAAAAGAAGCGTATGGCTACAGCAATGACGTTATTCTGTTGAAGGAAACTAACCCTTGGCTTGTCCTATCACTGGCGACAAAACATGGGTTTGTTATGAAACACCTAAGAGTAAACGACAACTAATGGAGTCGCCATATGCTCTTTAACCTAACACGACAAAAATATTCAAGATAGTAGCGTTTACCTGAGGAGTACTGCTTATAGATTTCATGCCTCGTAGAGACACCATGAAAAATTAAATAAATTAAGGCGAGCGATTCAAAAACGACGACGAGGGCTGTTGACTAGTGATGTCATTCCCCTACACATTGCCGGGCTTCGTGCAGCCAGGAAAACACAACTTATCCAACACTTCAAGTGCGAAACTTTCAACCATCCATCCTATACCTCAGACTTGGTTCCTTCAGATTTTCATTTATTTACAAAACTTACGGACTTTTTAGCAGGAACAAAATTTCAAAGTGATGAACTGAAAGGTGTGGCTGCTTATCTCAATGGAATGGTACGGAGGACTATGTCTGTGGAATACGAAAACTCGTCATACGTTATTTATTTATTTATTTAACCATTAATACCTACAGGTTACAACCTAAATGGTACTATACAATGAAAACAAAACAAAAGTAGCGAGTTAGTAGAAAACA
>JAHWXV010355196.1:0-21722 GCA_024586415.1 Phrixothrix hirtus
TTGTAATTGGTGTCATCTTGGTATATCTTGATTATAAACAGAAAACAATACGAAGCCGCAAAGGCCTTTCTTAAATTGCGAAAACGCACAATTGAATAAACACATTTGTGAATCTACCCTTACAATTACATACGTGAAATGGGAAGGAGTAATATTGAATCTTGTAACCGATAAGTCTTCGGTATGCTCAATCCTACTCTTGACCACACTAAGCCTACGTACAATGCCTCGAGTAGTTATCAGACGAAAAGTGGGTTCCGGTTTGCGATAGTAATTAGGATTACGTCAAAATGTAACTTGGAACACTCACAAACGAAATGTAACGGAAAGCACTCTTTATTTGATAAATATTACATTTACCTAAAACTAACTCGTCAATTAGAAGAAATCAGGATAGGGATATTTACTAAGGGGCTTATTGGAAAGGGTTGGTTTGGATTAAAACAGTTCGTGCACTTTATCGATAACCTAGGTTGTATATTTGATTTGTTTGTGTAGGCATATATAGGTTTTCACTATGAATTCTTTCAAACGCGTATTTTAAATTATGAAAGTTATTGTGTTTGCTTCTAAACATTTATTCTGTCCAGAATATTTTAATTAAATACTTTATAACGCAATTAATACAGTATTTTAACTCTTGTATTTATGCAAATTGATTGACTTTCTTGCAAAAACTATATTTCTTGATTTTATAATAATTAACACCAAGCAGTTTTAAAAAGTTATTTATTTACTAACCAAATACCGTTATATTTCAAAAATGTATGCTGTACATTATACACAGATTTTATTTCTGTCATATTTATAATTATTGATGATATTAATAAGGATTAATTGAGATTTGAAGTTATTTCGTACAATATCTGTTTTCAAACTTATTTTAACTAAGTTTACAACACTTACCAAAACAAAAATCTAGTTTATCTATTAATTGTAAAGCTCGACAGAGGCCGTATTAATGCGACCGCGATCTATGATCGCTATCTTCAGTTTATTGATTTACTTAGTAAAAATGGCCGTGTACGTCCGTTAACGCTTATCTGCTGTCCGGTTTCATTTACCCTTTGTATTTAGCAATAACAGTACGAATTACTCAGTGACTAACGTCTTTAAGGATTGTTGTGTTCTGTTTAGCGGATCCGACAACCTCTATGCAGATGATGTCGAGTAGGTTAACGACAGTAGGATAATTGACACTATCCTTCAATTACAGGGATTTAATTTAGATCCGAAATCGAACCCGACGTCGCGAGGGAAACATAATGAGGGCAAGGAAAGCGTAATAACTAAATAGTAAAGTATGCTTTGAACATAAACAGTGTATTACATATGCGTGACGCAATAGCCACTTGACGGAAACAATTGTATCTTGTTAATTACCAGTAATGAGCCGATTAATTGATTTGATTTACGCTTTTAACAAATGAATTCTAATAACTAGAAGCCTTGATTTTAATATACGTTCTCCATTAACGCCTTATGGAATAATGCGTATTAAAAGATTTTGGTAATAATTAATTTAATGCGTAAACTAAATATTACGACTCGGATATATTCTAACGAGTTTACTTTAAGAGCTATTCTTAGAAACCTGTTCTAAACCTTCCCTCTTTGAAGGATCGAAAAGGTTGCCCTAAATTTGGAATTGTACTTCGAATTTGTACTATTTTCAAAGCACGCTCAAATAGACCTTATGTACACTTTTCTCTTGTAACTCGAAAAATAAACGTAAACAACGCGGTATAATGGTTAAAATGGCGAATTAGTTATGCAAAAGTACAGTAGTACTTATCAAGAAAATGTTCAAACAATTAATTGCCCTACAAAACAAAAATAATTAATTAGGTGTTTATCTGACAGCAAAATATGTCTTAAATTATATGAAAAGATAGCTAAGCAGACACCGGATTTGGAACTGACATAAATAAGTATTTAATTAACATAAAACGTAAAATTGCTAATTATGACTTAAATTTCCATTCAGTTGATAACTAGAAACTAACACAGTGCGATAGCCGTTATCTATTTCCGGCAGATGAATAAAAATAAACTAGATCACGGCCCATTATTACATTTTAACGTTTTGTTTACAAATATTGAACCTTGCGTTATCGGTTGTCAGTTTATCTATAAATATACAAATAAATTAACTTTATATTAATTATAAACAATGACAAAAACTTAATTCATACCGTTTTGAGTCATTAAACTAACTTAATAAGATGCAATATAAATATATAACGGGTGCTATCATAAAGAGTGTAAAATAAATCATCAGAAAAATTAAATTATTTTAACGTGTAACTAAACTATAATGGGCCAAAATGCCTTTTAAGCGAAAGCAAATAAATTATAGTTAAACAGTAAAGGTGTTTTTGGGGTAACTTTTAGGTACTCGTTACAATCTAAGCAATTTTCAAATACTAACAAATAATACGTCTTCATGAGCAAAGTACCGTAAAAGAAAATGCAGCCACACTAGTTTTTTTGAAACTTTTATGGTCAAAAGGTATTAAATTTGGATAGATAAAAATGCAAGCAACAAACTCTAATAATTATAAATAATTAGGCATGCTTGAAATGCAGCTGGATTGAACAAACTCAATTTGTTAAATGTACTAGAATTTAATGATGGAGCATTGTAAATAAACCAAGGATGACATAAATATATGAACTAATAAAGAAGTAAGTGATAAATTTAGAATAATGCCATCAATGGTAAACATTTTATCATGAAAGGTTAAGGCACTACTGTGCAATGAAATTTTAAATAACTTATGTCAACCGAAATTAACAAAATCGGCAAAACTGAGAATTGACAATCATTAGATCTTGTTTTTAAAAGGATTAAATACTAAATAAATTTATGGAGCTATATTTAAAATATTTAGCGATCTCTGCCCTTCGTATGACACTGCATAAAATTGTGTTGCATATTTCAAGAGAGGTAAATTTTCGGTTGAAAGTGACGAAAGACTTGGGTAAATGATTTTAGTGACTACTCCAGAAAATATCGATGCAGTTAACAAGCTGCCATTATCAGGTCATCAAATTGGAGACACTAGGACTTCATATCAACGTGTATATCACATATTTCGCTTGAACAGGCATTTCTGCGAAATCAATTCCCAAATGGTCAAATTGGGATAAAAAGCAAGAAAGGGTGAAAGTGTCGCACTTCATCTTCACCCATTATTATCAAGATTTTGACATCTTGAACCATCTCATTATGATTCATGAAACGTGATAACATTTTTATTACCCAGAGATGAAACAACAGATGATAGCACTGATGTGCTCTGGTTCTCAAAAGTCTATGAGGATTTGTGGGCAGAATTCTGTTGAACAGGTTATTGCTTCAGTTTTTGGAGTAATTATCGCTTTCTACTTTGAAGAAGATATAACAATAACCGAGGAATACCATTCCACATCATTAATAACTTTGCGATAAGAAATCATGGAGAAAAAGAACGATAAACTAACCAAAGGTGTCTTGATATTGCAACTCAGTGCATCTTATACATATGTAAGTCACGTTTCAAAATTAAGAAAATTTATGATTTCAAGTTAGAACTGATTGGAAATCCCCCTTATTCGTCAAATTTGGCTCCCTCGGGCTATTATCTGCTCCCTCATAATAAAAACTTACTGGAAGGTCGTAATTTCCTTCGAACGATAAAATAATGAAACCTGTCGTGAGCTGACTTTCAGTGCAAGAAGAAATTTTTTTCTAAGAGTTTTAGACCAATTGCGGAATCGCTGCAGTAAGTATATTATTTTAAGAGATGAAAACATTGAATAAAAATGTCTTCATTTTCAAATTGTTTTTCTTCTTAAGTAGGTTAAGAATTAAACAGTATATCATCGTACTCCTTTAACTTCTATCAGATTAATATACTACGCCCATATTGTTCAGCATAGCTTCCTTTTGTAATTTTTCTTTATATTTATTTTTAACTTAATTTATGGAATTCGGCTACTTACATTTTATTGCAAAGAAAGGACGAGAAAACGTTGGCTTGGCTTCAATAATAACGAGTTCGGTGTGCTCTTGTTCCTCTTTTCTAATGCAAGACCAATGAAAAATTTCAAACCTGAAATTAAAACTAAATCAAATAAAATTACAAAACGACGGCAGGACGAACAGGTAGCGCAGTCTGTAGCACGCTCAAGAGTATACGAGGATCTAAATCCTAAATTATCAATAAACGGTTAACTCAATTATAACGAATGTATGATTATCTACAGCAATAAATGGCTATTTGCTTTGCAAAAGCTATGCCTAGCGCGTGACATAAATATCGAGAAGGCGGATGACGTGGAAATTTTAGTAACTAAGTTATAGGAACACGATCAAGGGAAACTGGAATATCAAAGAACGTTTTAAAACTTGGAATGCAGAGGACGTGAGGATGGCGGAATTACAACAATGTGCCAAGTTCCAATGATTAAAGTCATAAAATTCTTTACAGTATTGCAGATAAAGACCTTTATTTTTGTTTTTGCTAAAATATTCTACGCGTCAATTTCATTGATAATGAGAAATGAAGCTGCATACTGGTTAAATTATTAAGAAGAAGAATACCTCTAAAAGCATATACCCGGTTAAGTAATGAAGATTTAAATAGTTATTCGTACACCAAACATGCAATTCGGAAAACCAACTCAATAGGAGCTTATTTTATAGGAAGAAATTCGGTGACGGCACAGAACGTGACGACAAATGGTATCCTGTATTCGCTGGCAGATTTAATAGAAGTTTCGTGAAATGCTTGGAGAAAATATACGGTAAGTAAGACATAAATCCATTCAAACAAGCAATTTTGTTAGAAGAATTTTATAGTGAGCTTCCGGAAGCACTAAAGGAGTATTTGCTCGATTAAGGACCTACAACTTTAAAGTCTGTAAGTGATCTAGCAGAATGATACACAAAACACCAGAAGATAGTATATTCTGAAACAAAAGTACCTTCTTCAACGTGAGAAAGCAAAACCAGCCACCACAGGAATGGAAATGGAACCAAGGAAGCTAAAGATTTTGCAAAAAAATTAATGGGGAATGTTGCTCAACGAAACAAACAAATCGAGTTCCGTAAGAAGGCGAAGGGATATGCTACGAATTTGAGGACACTTAATTCAGGTGTCCGCAAAACAAACCGCTACATTCTAGCGATTTCGCAAGAAATCAAAAACCTACGATATTCCAAGTTTTCCAATTTAAAGCAAATATGACCGGCAACGAAATTACCCCATTGTATGGTATAGGCGGTTCTATAAGCTTAATTAAAACGGAATTTGTAAAACCGCACGAATTCACGGGTGAACGCGTCCATATTAGACAAGTTTTTCCCAAGAAGTTATAACAATACACTTGCAAAAATTTTTATTCAGAGTAAGAGATTCACTGGTTATTTAGAAATGGGTATATGCGAAACCTTGCCTTATGATCTAATATTAGGAATGAACAAGCGAAGAGAAATATACGTAATAACTACAGTAACGTGAACGCAAAACGCGAAAGTCATAAAGCAACATAAGAAAAACAGACCGAGAATAAAACGAACATCCGAGTCAGCAATATTGTAAATAAAATAGAAACTAATGAAAAACCGTTAAATAATACATCAACTGTATATAGAAAAGGAGTATTAGAAAGTAGGTCAAATTTATTTAGTAATATAGATAAGCATTTAAGCGCAATCAGCCGTAATACACCCATTCAAGGGCAGAAAATGGATAAAACATTAAATTCGCTAAAAGAAGTATACGAACAACTAAAGGAATCACACAGTAGATTTGCAAAAAACAGATTATTCTTAGCAAGAATACGGCTCGATAATAGAACAAAGAGAACCCAGGTAGCGCTTCAAAAGCCGTAAATCGTAATACCTACCTCTTTGAGAGTAAATTAAGTTAAGTAGTTTCATGACCTTACTCACAATCGAGCTAATAAGTGCAGACCAATTTTACTGAAGCGTTATTGGTGGCCTAATATGAAATGAGCAATAAAATAGCATTGCGACTCGTAATCTAAATGTCAAAAATTTGGTATGAGACGACAGGAACTTTCTCTTACGTATATAGATATGCAAATAGTGTCCCCAAATGATTCAATCATTATTTACGTTTAATTTGGAAACAATAATTCTAACGGCCACCCAGTCAAGTTACTGGACACCCGAAAGGCTGCTGAACTCCAAAGGTTTTCTCTGATAACTTGCTTCAATGCATTTTTTAAAGAAACCCTTAAGTTCTGGTAAAAAGGCATTAAAAAAAATGTTAAGGCTGTTTTCGAGAAAATGGCAAAAACGTAAAAATTACAAAAATAAAGTGGCACTTCCGGCCATTGGATTTTAACAAAATTCTTGAAATCTTACGTGCGGAAGATAAAAAACTTAAATATTAAATTTCGTTTTTATATCATGTTTAGTTTTTGAAATATGCTGTTCACAATTAATACTTCAAGTACCTCCGGTTACTCGATTTTCAAAAATTTATTAGAGAAGCTGATTAGTTCGTATAAAACAGAACTAACTAGCTAAGAAATATATTGAGCTTTGAAAACAACGATAGTTTTTTTGACTGTGAGAAGTATTTTCCTCTTTAGGCAATATTTTGGGGACACATACATAAATATAAGAATCTGGCGTGGAACAACACACGACTTTCTCTTACGCACATAGATATGCCAAAGGTGTCCACAAATGATTAGATCATTGTCTACGTTTGTTTTGGAAACGATAATTGTAACGGTCGCCCATCAAAGTTACAGGACAGGCGAAATCTTGCTTGATTCCGGAAATCTTCTCTGATAAATTACTCAACGCATTTTTTCAGAAAAACTGTTAAGTTTACCTAAAGAGGTATTAAATACATAATAACCGTAGCACATTTAAAATTAAAAGGTATAGCTGTTTTCCATAAAATCGCAAAACAACTTAAAAATCACAAGAATAAAGTGGCACTTCCGGTCATTAGATTTTACCTAAATTCTTGACGTCTCACCTGTAGGAGATAAAAGACTTAAATATACAATTTCATTCATATATCATATTTAGTTTTTGAGATATGTTGTTTGCAATTAATATACTAAATACTTCCGATTACTCGACCATCGAAAATTTATTAGAGATACAGCTTGATTCATGTAAAATGTAATAAAGTAGCCAAGAAATTTAGTAAATTTAAAACAAATCTTTACAGCCGATTTCAAGAAAATCGTGAATAACGAAAATTCGGAAAATATCTAAAAATGACAGAAATAAAGTGGAACTTGCAGTTATTCGATTTTAACCAAATTCTTTATTTGGTATACCAACGTAGTTGCGGCCACAAATATAAATCTTCATTCAGTTAGAACTTTTAGTTTCATAGTTATTTTATTTTAAATTAATGGTGTAGGTACCTCCGGTTACTCAATTTACGGAAAAGTTTCTGAGAAACAGCCTAAACTATATGAAAGGCAATTAAATGGATAATAAATCAAATAAGTTTATGAAAAATCGTTATAGCAGATTTTGAGAAAATCGTGAAAAACCTAAAATTCGAAAAACATCTAAAAATAACAGAAATAAAGTTGTAGTTCCGGTTATTCGATTCTAACAAAATTCTTGATTTAGCATATAAAAGTAGTTGGGATCTCATATACAAATTTTTATTTATTTGGAACTATCAGTTTCATAGTTATTTTAGTCACAATTAATGGTAAGACTACTTTCGGTTACTCGTTTCACGGACATTTTTCTGAGAAATTATTTTAATTCTATGAAAGCGCATTAAATCCCTAAGAAATATTGTAAATTTTAAAACATCGTTAGAGCCGATTTCTAGAAAATCGTGAAAAACCGAAAACTGACACGGGTAAAGTGGCACTTTCGGCTATTGAATTTTAGTGAAATCGTTGCGTTCGCGTGCTAGGATGGACACAACCTCAAATATAAAATTTCGTTTATCTACGACTTTTCGTTTTCGAGATATTTTGTTCACACACACACACACACAGACACACACACACACACACACACACACACACACACGCACACACGCGCGCGGGCGCGCGCACACACACACACACACACAGACAGACCAATTTTTAAAAACATATTTTTCGAAATGAGGTGGCCTCAAAACGCGCATTTCCTCTAAAATTTCGACATCGAAAATTTTAGACGAAAACAATACTTCCTCTATACTATATTTCATATAGGTAAGAGAAAGTAAAAATACTAATTTTATTAAGAAAGTTGCATAAAGACAAAAACAAAGCTGTTACATAGACTGTAGTTGAATTAACGAGAAAATTTACAAATTGGTGCATAGTTTCGTTAATGCATCCTTCAATCCTTCCTTACACGCATCTTCAAACACAAGCTAATATTTTAGGTGTGATACAGCTGTACAAGTTAATTATTAATTGACATAGCTAACATTTCTCTTGAGTAAGTTACTAATGGATATCTTATAAAAATGTTTGCCATAAAAGTCGTTCGGCATCGTTATGTAGCGTAATCGGTGTACGATCTACTAAATACTAAATAGTCTACTTAAACATTACGTTACCTTGTGGAGTTAACAATTGGCTCATATATTATTTAATTGTTTGAAAACTTAATTTCTTCTCAAAAAAGATGTTATTCAAAATAATCATCTAAGCTTGGGTTCTATCAAATAAATTGGTAACATTACAAAGTATTTATGTAATCCACTTATGTTAGATAAAACCTGGTCCAGCTGGCACATGAGTGGGGTAAAGTTCGTAAGGTTAAATAATGTTTTTGCGCTTTAGACCTTTTTTGTATATTTACCGGCTATGTTGATTGCCATGTTATGATATTTTCCCGAACTGTTGTGATTGTCATAGTAACGCCATGATAACAAACTCGTTATGGTTCATAACGGCACTAGTACTCCTATGAAACAGAATAAATGTTTGATATCAAATTGTCGTAATTAAGTGAAAGTTGTCGTTAGCGCAAAAAAGTGTACGCCACACGATTGTTAGGTGCCTTAGTAAAACAGATCTCGAAAATTAGCAAACCTCGACCCTTCGGGTCTCATTTTACTAACTTTCTCTCGACCTGTTGTAAGGTGCTTACTGATCTTGTATCGTAATATACCATTGAAAATCTTGTGGTAGCCATATCGGTAATGATTTCCATAACTCCCGATTCTTTCTTTTACATTGGTGACTGTTAGTGGTGAACGTGCAGAATGAATCAACATAGTTTCATATATAATTAGATTTATGGCATAATAAATGTAAATCACCGATGTTATGACGTTCTTTTTGTTAATATGTAAACCCTTACGCAGCCAATGACATGTCCTAACAGTTATTCACAAAAAGGTGCCGGGATAAGACGTATTACTTTGTAATATAGGCGTCTTGTCGTAAGTGGTCGCGGTTCTCCCTAATATTGTTTTAAAAGAGAATCTCTCGAGTTAATTCTGACCACCACATGAACAAACTGGCGCCATTCTAACGGAATGAAGCGCAACGTCAATTCCCCACAATGCGCTAAGTATATATTTGTAGGCATTAGCAACAGTTACAAGGTTCAACAACCTATGCTGTTCAAATGTAACCGGTCAGAAAATGGTTGAAACCTACTTATTGTCATAGATATCAAGTTGAAGTGCATTTTACTATAACATGCTAGGAAGCACAAGATCCCATGCATTTCAACAATAGGTAACGCATATAAGTGTAATATCCGCCAGACAGCATAAATGGACCAAGCATTACACCCCAAATGTAATATCCTCCAGACACCATAAATGATTCAGGTATTACACCTGAAGTGTAATATCCGCCTGACAGCACAAATGGCCCAGCAATAACTAGGACAGAACTTACTTGTTAAGACGCTAACAGTCCGATAGAGGCTTGTTTTTTATGCTTTTCCTTGAGCAGTCTGTAACGTACGGATTATTTAATCTATGTGACACAAAGTGTGCCTATCAGAGGCGGTTGTTCGATAAGTTCACAGTTTGAAACATTGAGCTTGAATACTTCCAACTTAAACGTATGCTTTTGAGCTGCACACCCTACAGTACATCTATTTCATTCAACTAGAATCGTTCAGTGAATTTACGTGCTAGCTGGGAACAATATTGAAATATTTTGTGTTTTTCTGGGTTTTAAGTAATGAACGTTTAGGTACATTTGCCGCAAATATCAACATTTAGGTACATTTGCCACTAGTACCGTCAAATACATATATGTATTAACAATGTACTCTCTTTTATCGCAAAATGCACGCATTTGTCAAACCAATAAAACACAAAAATAAAAATGACGACATATTTCGGAAAATAATTTTTAAATTCTGATTATAGAAAAATCTTGCCTCAAAACATTGTATGTTTTATTGTACGAATTAATTGCTATTGGAGCTTTTTAGAGTGATTATAATTTAGTTGTTCCTAGGTACTTATAATTACATATATAGATAAATTAATTACAAGGGATTTACTTAAGAATAGCCAAGCCCTGAATTTTTTATAAACTATCCATTAGTAAATCTACTTTGTTTATTTTAAAACCTTCCTGTAGTGAACTAGATTTCCGATATAAAATGGCTTGGATTGCCATCAAATATTGGTAAATCTACCTTGATTAAATTAGTGTAGTAGTGCTGACAATCGCTTGTCATAGACTTAATATTTTAGCCATCTACACCGGCAGCATCTCCAAATTATAAGACCCAGAGCCGCCACTGGTGCCTATTACAAAACTGGCCTCGCTTTTGTTCTGTATTAGTCTCTTTCTTTTTGTTGAAATTATTTGATAAATTATAAGTTGTGAATGTTTGTACTACAAGGAATTAGTGAACAAAAACGAAATGCAAAAGACAACGCAAACAAAACGCGTTATCCTTAAACTAACAAACCAAGGACATCAATGCTAATAAAGTAAACATTACATCAATAAAACCACATGATAATGTATGTTGAAAAATTGTTCTTATACATTATAATATACCACATATTGTTTATACAACATACTCTCGCGTACAGTAAATCATGGTTTTAATGGTTCTCAAGTCATGTGCCCCGGGAGAACCGGGGCGTGACGGGAGAATTCAAGCAACGAAAAAGGGATATGCATGTCAAGACGTTTAATTAACAACTTAACTTTTATTTTACTCTAGGCGGATATTACACTTTGGGTGTAATGCATGGGCTATTTGTGCTGTCTGGCGGATATTACACTTCGGGTGTAATTCCTGTGCCATTTGTGCTACCTGGCGAATATTACACTTCGGATGTAATTCCTAGGGCATTTGTGCTGTCTGGTGGATATTACACTTCGGGTGTAATGCCTGAGCCATTTGTCCGGTCTGGCAGATATTACACTTTATATGTAATGCCTGGTCATTTGTGCTGTCTGGCGGATATTACACTTAGGGTGTAATGCCTGGGCCATTTCTGCTGTCTGGCGGATATTACACTTCGGATGTAATACCTGGGCCATTTCTGCTGTCTGGCGGATATTACACTTTGGGTGTAACGTCTGGACCAATTGTGCCGGCTAACAGATGTTACACTTGTATGCGTTACCTATGGTTGAAATGCGTGGGATCTTGTGCCTCCTAGCGTGTTATAGTAAAATGCATTTCAACTGGATGTCTATGTCGATGAATAGGTTTCAGCCATTTTCTGACCGGTAGCATTTGAACAGAATAGGCTGTTGAACCTTATAACTGTTGTTAATGCCTAAACAAGAATACTTAGCGCATTGTGGACAGTTGATAGTATATTCTGTGACGCTGCCAGCAATACCATGTGGTAATTAAAATTAAACCGAACGTGTTGGGACAAGAGCGTGCCAATTTCAGTAATGCCGAGTTAACAGTGAACGTGCCGAAAGAATCAACATAGTTTCATATATAATTACGATATATGGCATAATAAAAATAAATCACCGAAGTTATGACGTTCTTGTTGTTAATATGTAAACCCTTACCGGAACAATGGCATGTTCTAACAGTTATTCATAAAAATATGCCGGGATAAGACGTATTATTTTATAATATAGGCGCCAGGATAGCTGTACTCCTTTTCGTATACGATCGCAGTGATCCCTAGTATTGTTTAAAATAGAATTTATCCGATTCTGACCGTGACTCGGCCTTAAATTTATAAAATTCACCATAATAACGTGGATTGTTTACGAAACTTTCAAAAGGTTTATTCCACGGAAATCTTCTACTTGGATAGCCCAACGTATATGTCCTAACAACTATACGTGAAATTTACTGCAAACCGTCAAGTTCTATGACCACATTCCTTTTTACCGCGTTAAGAAACATTTTTGGTGAATTTTGTAAACGAAATAACAGTTTGTCAAACATAAGTTTTCTATAGTTGCGCTGCCCTTAAAGGACGTCTTAAATCTTAGCCACATAGGGCATGCGATAAACTTTTCAATGTTATTAACGACAAATGATTTAGCTTATTTAAGTTATTATCGCTAAATTTTCTCCCGTGTGGAATTCTACCCTACTGGGTTTTGAATGTGTATCACAGATCAAGCAAAATGTTCTATGAAATACAATATTCTATACAAGGCTTTTCAAATAATATGTCATTATTTTTGTGCTGAAAGTAGGCCCTGTAGACACCTCAATAGACGTAAAATTAAAAGCAATACGAATACTAAAAATTTCTTTTCTTAATAATGACGAGTCGACTATGAACATGCTTTCAAATATACAAATATATTAGAGTAAGTGTTTCTTACTAAATAAAAATTTACATAGTAGAGCAGAATTTTACGTGTTTATTTTAACTTTTGAAGCACGTGCATAAAAACAAGACTGCAAAATGATGCACTTTTATAATGTTAGTGACCCATATTTTGATAAACGAAGTTATGCCGATTTACGTCCGTTACTAGATGTGTTTCGTTGTCTAACCAGTGTTTTAATAATAAAACGAAATCGCAAATTCTACCTATCTACACCGTGTTTAACTGATTGGTGCTTTTATATTAATAAAATTGTGTATAGGTCTGTAATAATGAAGTACTCACAGATGTATGATTCAGTGAATATGGATTTAAAAATTGTAATGTGAAAAATTAGATTAAGAGTAATAAATCTGTGAGCGAATTAACATACTTTTAACATTTTTAACTATTTGTAGTTTCGAAGGCGATTTCACAAAAATGATGCTAAAGGAATTTGTAATAATGTAGCTGAAATTTTTAAGACAATCTAACTGGCCATTTAAGTAATTCATTATGTTAGGGAAAACTATTTTGGAGTTTCAAAACGTATGGTAATTAGTTATATTAAATCTGACCAATAAACTGTTTTAAGGGTATTAGCTATTATAATATTCCTCTAGATCACTTTTTTTTATTAAAATTGCGTATAAAACAATGTTTGACTATTCTAAATCGAATTGGGCAAATTATTGTGCCATTCCTCTGTACTGTTACAAAACCAACTAGAAAAATCTAAAACGTGTCAAGATGTTCAAAATATTTTAATTTTAAGCGTAGTATGATGTCACGCAATTTCAGAAATGTAAATCTATTTTTAGGTGTGAAATTAAAAAATGTCAATAAATAATTGTCTAAACTGTCTTTACATTTAAACACATTCTTTAGAGCGATTCATGGCTAAACTCTATTTTTATTATTATCAGTTGTTAATAAATATCTTCTTCGAAATTGTTAAAAAAATTGTATACATTATTTCTAAATTCTTTCAATTGCGTGAAAGGGAAATCCCCTTATCCCGTTATTTATTATAGTAAACAAACTGCAATGTGCCTGCGACAGCTGTAAAAGTGTATGTTATTCTAAATGGATACTGTTATGCAGGTCAGTTATAATTTTATAAATGATTTAACAGTTTTAGTCTGAATGTAACCATAGGCGGCTCGTTCTACATAATTAGAAGAAAATGACTTTTTTGTATTCGTATCTTTTTAAATTTTATGTTTATTGGGATATATGTAGAGTCTACTTACATTCCTTAAAAGGAATTTCATATTATCCAAAACACCCCGTATTATCTACCTGTAAATATAATTTCTGCCTTTATGTAACTTAGTTACATCTAAAGTCGTAAGGTATACAATTTTCCAAATTTGACATAGTAGAGAATACAAAAAGCATCTAACGGTGCTAATTTTACGCATAGAAAAACAAAGTATTCAATTAAGTACTGATAATTTAATTGTAGTATACTTGTTTCGAATTGTAACTTATTTTAATTTAGAATTAAAAAGTAACTATTAAAACAACGACCTGACATGGTAATTTAGGACACAGAATGCTGCGCTTATGAAACAGTGTGCACCAGAAAGCATTTTTTGAACAAAACTTGCAATCCTTTATAATAGGTTCTGCTTTCATAGGAATTTTGATGACGCCGCCATCTCAGTCAATTGTTTGAATTAAATAAAAGACAGGCATTAGAATTTAAACAAACTTTATGTAAAGTAAGCTAATCGGTTGTACTTGAAAACTGACACTGACGTAAATGGAAGCATTACGTACATATTTATCTATTGTGCTTTAGTGCAACCCAACATAGAAAATGAAAAGCTATTCAATGTAAATCAGAGAACTTTCTAAAATTTAATAATAATGATTTTCATATGTAAATTATAATTTGGCTGTATTAAATAACGGTATAATAAATAATGTGAGATTTTAATAGTTCCAAAATAATTAAATCTACGGAATAAGTTTCATTTTACAACTTTAATGTGTTGTTGTAGCTATCAAACTTAATTATTAAGCTCTTTAACATCGTTCATTATTTCGTAGTTTACTGGAACAAATCCATCTCTAACAGATTAATTTAAAACTTGCCAATAAAGTGTCACGTGGATACTAAATACTATTAACTTATATATGTTGCTAATTAAAATAAGTATTTAATAACTAAATTACACGTTTTATTTGGTAAAAATAAATTTAGTAAAAGGATTTTATTTTCATAAGGGAAAGTGTAGAACATTGTAACGTACGTTTTTCACCATAGAGAATGAGCAATCGTAATAAATGCGATTGTGTATGAGATTTTCCTCTTACACGCAGTTGGAGAACTCGCCATCAAGGTGAAAAATAAAGAGGAAGAAAAGAGTAAGGGCTCCAGGGCATTTCCTGTAAAAGACCAGTGTACTAAAAAAGCGGCCAACGGTATACAAAAGGCCATATTGTGTCTTAAAATATAAGATTAATAATTTAAAGTGTATATTATAATCGTATATTATGATACAAAGCCTTATAATAGGCCAAGTTTTGTTGTACTAAGTCACTTAACAGATGGTGTGTCGTATACTATGTTGCGATAACGACTTTTACCAACCAATTATAAGAATTTGATGTCAAACCTTTACTTCGTTTTATAACAGTACTAGTACCGTTATGAACCATAACGTGGTTGTTTTGTAAGATAATCGTTGCTTAACTATGACAATCATAACGGCGCGGGAAATATATTAGAATGTGAAAATCAGCATATTCTATAAGCTCGAAATTAATGCTTAAATTCAATACAACGACAAATGCAGGAGAGTCTTATGAATTTAAGCTTATTACAAATATAAATTGAAGTCGCCCATACTCTAAAATTTGATGAAATAGCTATTAACATTGAGATTATAAACATGACTTTTAGCCCGAAGTACCAAAATGTAAAGAAGTAATAGTGTGGGTAAAATTTCATTACCAGCAAACGCAGATACGGAGAAGGGCAAATAAGTCCTTGTGAAATAAAATAGATAACTTACGGGAAGTTAAGAGTTCCTTCCCCAGGTATATCCTATTCATTGAAGGGTAGTCCCCTCAATGAATAAGAATGAAAATGAATTCCACCTGACTACTAAGTCAGGTGGAATTCTACATTAAATCAACCTGAGTGAAAATGTGCGCACAACTTCAACATTTTAACTGTAATAAACTTTTAAATTGTTAAGTCGTCCAAATAATGTAAAACTTTTGCGTAAAATAAGAGCCATTTCAAAACTGTTTGCTATTTATAGCGGTTCATTCGGGACTTTTTATTATACTCCCCGTTAGGGAAAGACGCTAACGAAGAAGGATTCTATAATGTCCTTTTACACGGCACTTTAAATTTCTTCACATGCTCTAAAAATTCTTGAACTCATTGGCACCAGAGTAAGTGTATAAGGCGGTAACCTTTAAAAGCTAAATATAGATTCATGCTGTCTTTAAGTACTGGTGTGTGTGAAACTTAATTTGAAAAGAATACAAATATTGCATATTATTAATTTATATTTGACTCTAATTGATTTAATTTATGAAAATATGAAGTCCCTAATCTAATATTTTATGTGTTCTAATTACAACTGTAGATGAATACGTATTTTACTAAGAGGCTTTCAAAATGAATCAAATACAAAATGTAGTCCTTATAATTTTTCTAAACTAAAATTACATGAAACGTAAACTGGTTTGTAAAGTTAAATAAACTGAAATGTTTGCAGCTTAAGTAAGTTTTTTAAGAGAGCATTTTATTACATTTTAAAATTAGTTTTATATTAAACCACAATATTTAATTGCAACAAAAAGGGATCGTTGACAAGTTAGTTAGGGAGAGAAGGATTTAAGTATATAAAAATGCCATTTAAAAGTATATTCGATAATTATTTTAACAAAATAAAACTTATTATCTTTACAAGTGATCAGGAGGAAGGCGGGGATGGTAGCGAGAACATCCATAATGCCTTAAAGAAGTTAGTGTCACTGGCATTGCAATAGCCACAAAAAAATTAGGAATAAATGAATCTAGGATATACTGTGGTGGTACTAATCTCGATTCTACAGGGTAACATCTTACAGCATTATGAGGTGGTATGCGTATTCGAGAAGGCCACACATAAACATCGTCGAAAGCGAACTAACTGTAATTTATTTCCAATAACCTTATAAAAAAAGCTATAAATATACGAAGTAGAGGAATTAATAATGACATGAATTGAACAAAAATAGATACCTATCCATTGACACCTGCAATGATTTTTTAGGGAGCGAAAGAGAGAGCGGGAGAGAAAGAAAGAGAGAGATAGTCAAGAGGTTTCACTAAAAAACGTAACATAAGCATTAGCAACGGCAACCTAACACAACAGAAACCAAAACAATCGGATAAATATGCACCTCAACGACACACATAAAATAAATATTTAGACATTTGCTTATAAAATTAATATAGGAACTTGAATAAATTAAACATTTAAAAAAACGAACGTTATAGCATTATAAAATTGCATATGACTAAAATCTTTAGTCATCTTCATACTTGCACGTTACTAGACTTTTTAGATGTTTTGTAGCCAACAAAATAAAATTTTAGTTTAAACTTAAAACGAATACGTACTACCAATATGCCAAAAACTATAACTTTGTAACGTTTCCCACGAAACGTGATTTAATGGAATTACGAGAATTTTACCCGTTTTCGTTATATTAGTGATTCGGAAGTATAATTATTAAGTCAATTAAAGACAGAACAAACTTTAGGTAGTGTCAAATGCCGTGCGCGAGTGTAAAATTTTAGTTTAAACTACAAATAGAGAAATTGCTTAATTAAAAGCTGTTATAAAAATGCTATAAGTTAATTAATAAAGATTGCACAACCTGACGCATATATTACCAGTCTCCGTCCGAAATCAGCCAAGTTTGCTTTGATAATTAATAATAACTAACATAAGCAACAATCTAAAATGATTTAAATATTAATTAATTAATAAAAACTAATTAAAAACTATTACGAAATATTGCGTCATGTTATGCAAACGAATTGGTTAAAGCACATGTAATTGTTATCAGTACTGATAAGATAACAGACACAGAAAATGGTCCGATTTAATGTTTGCTGAATAAAGAATGAGAGTACAAATTTAAGTATAAATAAGAGTTTTCACGAGTTGCAAATCACTCTTCATATGATACTCTGTAAGGGATATTGCCTAGTGCAAAAATCATAAAAGCTTTTGTGAAAAAGTCAAGCTACTTTTTTATTAATTTTTACAGCGATACTGGCGCAAAGTCTTTTGGACTCGTCAAGCCTGTTAAAATCCTGAATGTAGTCCATATTAACAAACCGTTAGAAGACGCCGTATGATAGAGATCTGAATACGGAGATTCTAGAACGACGTTCTATTCCTTGTTGCTCTGTAACAAAGATAGGCCGAGTATAGAATAATACAACATCGGGGATCCTCGTAGCTGAGTGTTCCTGGGTTATCACTGCCGAATTAATAACGAAATCGCCTTTGGGTCGCTCACAAACAAGTTGCTCTGTAACTATTTGTAACCGACGCGAAGCGTCCGTCATCTCTATTGTGCGTTGAGTCATATAGATAGGGGACGCACAACTACGCTGTACCGAAACCATCAAACATACGAGACATCCCGTGATTTGCAGATAAGTTGCTATGTATCGGTCTGTAAACAACTCCATCCGTAGAGACGCTTAGCGATACTGAGCCGCAACAAAACTCACGAGTACTCGCTAACTTTGCACATCCGACCATCCCCGGCACAAACTACGTCCACGGTGGTCTAAGAGCAACGCGCACGTGCTCAGGTCTCAAAGCATACTGCAGATACTTGTATTCATAGCATACCAGGAGAGCAGGATTTTACCAAGCCAAGAAATGCTCTGCTCCCCATTTGTTCCAAGACCGTAGCAGTTTCAAATCATCAAGTGCCGACTCTCTGTAGATACGCAAATAATTATAAATACGTTATTTTGTAGGCTGTCAGAAAGTTATATTTATTTTATTTTCCATTATTGAACTAGTGTGATTTTGATTTAATTTATCTTCCAATTAACATTTAACTTCTGTACATAAATTATTACTATTACATATCTTTCTAATACTACCGAAAACTGAAACGATCATAATTAAAGTTCTTTTCATGACTGAAGTTTGAGCGACATCATTTTCACAACGACACCCACCGTAAACTAGTTATTTTACAGATATACGGACCACCAAATCAGACGAAGTGAGAGCCTCCAAGGTTACGAAAACCCTCGTTGAGAGCCACCTCCGCACGACTACGCTATCACCGAGTAGAATGCAAACTCTTTATCTTCCCGGTGTACTTTTCACTGCTAATTGAAACGTCACAACTTTTGAGAAAAAGTTGTCATGAATAAAAGATATGATAATTGAATGTTGAGGCCAATGCTTTTCTGCATATACAAATTTAATGAATAAAATACAATCTACAGTAATTAAAATACGTGCTTAAAAAGTTATAAAATATCGCGCCCTGTTAGCGTATGATTACAATTGCGATTAAAAATTGGGGTAAAACGAAAAAACATACAGATAAAGCTAATATCAAACATTTTTCTAAATTTTGAAGCGATCCTCTCTGTTTAAATATTATAGAGGTATTTGTAGGAGTACGAGCATATCTATGTAATTAGAAAATTGGACAATGATGTTTCGTTTTCTATTTTCTTTTATTGTGAAGTATGTGTTAGTATATATCTCTCCTAAAAGGCAGTGATAAAATTTACATAATCACAGAGCTATAGACAAATAAAGAATGGATATTTCCTTTTGTTTAATTTTTAATCTGTTGTGCATCCGACGTAAGTTGGCACAGTTTTATTGTTTCGATTATATACTATAAATGTTATTCCGAAGAAAATACCTTAAGGTGAAGTCAAGTAACACTTTAAAGTGGATATTATGATGGCTATACATTATTTTAATAAAACTGTGTTGGCACATACATGGGAGGCATAACATTACAAATGTATCAAATATGAACTACGTTTACGTTAACAGATTATTTGCTGTTTAAATATACGTTCAAACTGTAACTTCAACTTACAAAGCTTCATTGTACTCTGAGTATCTTCAATGTATATATCTAGTAGATTTTATCTAATTGTAAGATGCACAATTTATATATAAGTATATATAATTCCTTTTTCAAAAATAAATGAAAATCCTTCAAATGATTTATATTCATGATAAGTTACAGTGTCGATACTTTACATATGCAAAATTCGAGTTTCATATCGTTTGATGTTATTTACTATTTCCTTTTGAATTATATGTGTAGCTATTTTTACTAGACAAATACTCACTCTTATTAGTTTTACTTTGACTTTGAAATTTAATTTGCCTAAGGTGGTGCGACGTTTCTCAGGAGCGAACATTGAGTCACGAAAACGATGCGCGTATCAAGCAGCTCAAACGTAATGCAGTGAGTCGGTTCGAAGAGTTATCAAGAGTCGATTGTGGTTACATTTAATCGGATTTAACCTTAAGCAATTGTAAAGAAGTAGAAAAAATAAGCGCCACGATGTTTATAGAATGTCTACGATCAATAACTTGCCGAACGCACCCCATAAGTAAACAGCGAAATCCAACTTAATTAAAGAAATACACGAGTTTCCTGTAAAATAATAATGTTTTCCAATATTTGTTATACCTATAAAGTTTTTAGTCTAAACTTTGGGAGACCCTGTAAAAGGATGAATCTAGACGGTTTTAACACAAGTAGAATACTTGTATGTATGAATACTATTGTAAGCGCATCTAAAATTCTTGCAACATTTGTCAGTCATTTGGAAACACCCGGTATACATATATGTGAATTCATAATAAAACTGAAGTGGTAAACTACCAACATCAGTTTTATATCTAGAATTGTAAACAAGGATTTTATAGTTTGCAAATCAATTCGTAACCATATTTTTTAAAATTCAAAAGTCCTCGGTTCACGTTCTAAAGATATAACATCAGCTTTCGCATGAGAACATTTATGCTTCTAAAAATAAACGTTAATCACCGATACCCTTTTCCCCACAATTTCAAGAAAAACGTTTCAATGAAGAGGCAGTGGAGTCCCGAACGTGACGAAAGGAAGTAACATTCTTCAGTGTGTGTACTAAGTTTAATTTTTGAGAAAGTATTCGACGACTTACCCTTTTATGGTTATTTACTGGAGGCTGGATTATTGAAAACTCAGTCTACTACCGCTAAAGGCGAATTGTGTTTGGGGTCCGCATCGATTAATTGTCAGATTCCTATGTGAAGACTAGAATCCGACGAGCCACAACTTAAGATAGAATAGAAGTCGCAAACACAGGCCGCACCGTTTCTTTGAAGCCGCGGATGGCGGAGATCTCAAGTAAGTGACACTCTATCGATCATTTTATTGCGTGCCGCAAGTCACTGAACTCCTCTGGGGAATCCTACAATCAACCCCTTTCTTCTCATGAAATAATAGTAATCCGCTGGTAGACTTACTTCAATCAAGTAACAGACAGTCAATTTTGTTTATGTTTGTGTCAAATTTATTTAACGGACCAAAAATACATTTAATTGAAGTAATTACAGTTATTTGAGGTCACAGTTAGACGGCGCTGGTATTTTGTTGTTATTAATTAAGTGTAGTTTTAGGAATCAAACCAAGGAGTCCCCTATTCTTCACATTAGGGATTAAGCAATTGATCGTTCAAATGTTATTTTATTGTTTGTACCATTTTATTTTGTTATAAGTGACTTGTTTAAAGCAGATGATTTTATTATTTAATCGTTATAAACAACCTTAGCAGTAGTAAACATAGTTTTCTTACAGGAAAACGTTAGATATAAGTAAGTAAAGCATTTTGTGTTGCAAGTCTAGCTCAAACTGAATTGAAGTACCTATCCAGTGGTGTACGCTAAATACTTAATCAGTAAGTAGAGCATGATAAC
>JAHWXV010355239.1:0-12246 GCA_024586415.1 Phrixothrix hirtus
ACACACACACACACACACACACACACACACACACACACACACACACACACACACACACACACACACACACACACACACACACACACACACACACACCCGTGACCACGCCCATATATGGGCTAAAAGTTGATGCCAGAAATATATCGACTAAAATGGCAGGCATATTGAATAATGTATTTTATTATTTTGTTTATAGATATCATTTCTTGCCGTTTTATTCTGTCAGACTATAAGAATCATGAAATCCTTTAATTTAAAAAAATAAAGATTGTTAATGTTGTCAAACAACGATATTTACTTCAACAAGTAGTTAATATTGAGTAAAAATGGAAATAAGAATAGTTTTGAGGTGATGGGCGATTTAAACCAACATATCCCGAACTTATTACTTTCTTTTACCCTATATGAAATATAAGTAAAAGAGAAGAAAGTATTGTTTTTGTCCAAAATTTCCGATGTCGAAATTTTATTAGAAATACACATTTTCGAGTCCCCTGAGTCCAAAAATGATGTTTTTAAAAATTGGTCTGTCTATAAGTGTGTGAACAGGATATCTCGAAAACTAGAAGTCGTAAATAAACAAAATTATGTATTTAAATTTGTAGCCACCTGCACACGTAACTACAACAATTTGACTAAAATCCAATAACTGGAGGTGCCACTTTACTCTTGCATTTTTTCGTTTTTTGAGATTTTCTTGAAATTAGTTCTGATTTTTAAAATTTATTATATTTCTTATTTAATGCCCTTTCATTTAGTTTAAGCAGTTTTCCTAAAACATGCTCGAAATCGAGTAATCCGAATTGCCTTTTCCTTTAACTCCGAATAAAAAACTATGAAACTAAAAGTCCTAGCCAAATCAAAATTTATATTTGAAATTATAACTACCCTAGTATGTAAAATCAAGAATTCGGTTGAAATCGAAAATCCGTAAGCATCACTTTATTTGTTCAGATATTTCCCGAATTTTTATTTTTCATGATTTTTTTTAAATCGGCTCTAACGATTTTTTTACAATTGAGTGTATTTTTTAGCTATTTAATTCCATTTTATATGAACCAAGTGGTTTCTTTAATAAATTTCTGAAAATCAAATAACCAAAAGTGTTTGAAGTAATAATTATGAACAATATCTCAAAAACTAAACATCATAGAAAAATAAAATTTTGAATTTCTTTTTTACCTTCTTGGGACGTAAAGGTAGAATGTAGTTAAAATCGAATGACTGGAAGTGCCGTTTTATTCTTATGATTTTTAAGATTTTTGCAATTTTCTCAAAAAGACAAAAATTTTTTTAAAACTTACTCGAGTTCTAATGTCTTTAATGCTCTTTTCTTGAACTTTTCAGTTTCTCTAAAAAACAATGGGTTGAAATAAGTTATCCAAGACAATGTCTGGAGTTAAGCAGCATGTCCAATATTTTGCATGGGTGACCATTGCAATTATTTATCCCAAAATAAACGTAAATAATATTTTAATAATCTGTGGACATTATTTGCATACCTATAATACATAAGAGAAAGTCATGTGTTGTCTCACATCAGACACTTTTATTTTGAAAAACGTTTTTTTAAAAATGTATTATGAAGAATACATACTAATTACATATTTATTGTATACATATATATTAATCAATGTGCTTTTAATTTTCTCCCATAAACAGATGCCTCCCCTAAGTGGACAGATTTTTACGATCCCGAAGGTGTTCGCTTAAGAGAGATTTCATTGTAGTTCAAAATCTTTAACATCTATTGAAATAACAGAAATATTAGCGAAGAAAAAATTGAAAATATAAAATTAAGTGATTAACTTAGGTATCTAGAGTATACTTCATGATTGTTTCTTTAAAAAATTCACTGTGCGCATATACATATGTAATGATTGTTGTTTGTGCATCAACCCAAGTTTCAACCTTAAAGTTTATACTTCAACCCATAGTGCACTGTCACATGCTATCTTTAGTTGTGGTTGGTTGAATCCTTATTCTTTTTACATTTGCAGTGCCAAACTTTATATAAGGCATTAAATGTTAGCTTTAGTATATGCATGATATAAATTTTGTTGTAACTTGCACAAAGATGTATGCAACACAGGAAAATAAGGTTAGTTGCTGAAGGGGAAGCAATAACGTAACAACATTGTTGAATGAATTTGGTATATTGTCAAATTTTATTTTGCATTACATTTTTTCCTGGATTAACAATGAATTTTTACAAAACAGCTGAACTAGTGAAAATTATTTCAAAATAATTAATATAATGGAAGTAAATTTGACAAATCCATTGGTGGCTGTGCTTTTATTACGTTATCACTTTCTCGCAGGTAACTAACCTTCTTTCTAATGTATTACATAACCTTTCCTTTTTTAACACATTAAACCACAATGTATCAAAGCCAACTTATATATATATTGTAAACATTTATATACAGTGAGCATGCAGTTTGGAAACACCAGAATATACTGGTACTATTAATTTAAGAAAAAAAATTGGACACAACTTTGTGTAAAATTGTGCCATTTTATAGATATTCTTTTGTATGTTTGTGGTTGTTATGGTAACCTCATTTCTTTAAACAGCAACATAGTTTATGTGACACCTCATTTAGAAGGTATTTTAATTCCGAGGATGACTTGCAAGTTTGATGAAGTTTAGCAGACTTGTTTAAATATGGAAGCACATGCAAATTGTGATGTAGTCTTGAAACAATTAGGTACATCTCTGAAATGCTGATTTTGATAAAATGTGCTACAGGTTATAGATTCCCCCACAAAAAAAGAACGACATTCAAACAAAAAAATTGCTAATGTAATAAATATGTTTTACTGGATCAAGATTGGTAGTTATTAAAAATTTGTAATAACAAGCAACATTTCGTTTAACTAAATTTCATCAGGCTATAGTTTTATGCAAGACATTAAAAAAATTTGAATTGCAAAGAAATACTTTAAGCAGCAGGGTTACAATAGCAACCACAGACATGCATAAACAAACAAATTTTAATATCTATAAAATGGAGCTATCTAAAAGCCAAATAGATGTATTCAAGCATTTATTTCGAAAATTAATTGTATTGAATATTTCCCAAGTTTTCATGCTTTGCGTGCTCACTGTATATCAGTGCATACATTCATATATGTAGGTATATCACAAATAATAATTATGTCCTAAATGACGTGGCGTATCATAAACATAAACGATTGAGGTGACCAAGTGGCAAGAAGATGGGAGGGATCTGATGTGACATGGTTAATTTTAAAAATACAATTGTCTTCTTTTATGTAATTTATAAAACATCTGAAACATTATGTAATAATATATAATGAATCTGAAAATAATAAAACATAAAATATATATCAAATATGGACCGTAAATATCAGTCTCTGGGTATTGATACAAAAAATTCCTTAATAATTTAATTTTTTGTTAGCTTAAAATAGCTATTTGTAATATTAATGAAAATATAGGATTCGTAAATGAACAAAGATTGTGAAAATAACTTTCAAAATAATCAATTTTAACATAGGTTGCCAGGACCTGCACAGTAATGAATGTATTAAGAAAATGCATTTCTATTGAAAAATACAATTTAATTAAATAATGAAAACAATAAAAATATGTGAATCATAGATTGCCTATAACCTTAAATTGTTTAACAGTTCAAGTTTTTCAAATCACATTGTACAATGCACTTTAAATAAAATAATACCAAAAGTGCTACAGGCTATTATTGAATATGAAAGAGAAATATTTACAGGTAATATAAAATCATATATCTGCTCTTCCTTTATTTATTTATTTCATTTAGATAAATTTATTTATTCATCCAGATCCTTTTCTTCATATTGCATTAAACTTGAAGAATTTTGTTAGCAAATTTCTAATTTTTTAATTAAATAAATGACTCAAACAAATGCCATTCATCTGTATCAACCATATTTATTTGTTGTAAATACTACAGTTTCTTCTACATGCTCCAAAAATTTCTTTGAAGTTGATTTTATTAATGTTTCATTGTTTTCTATGAGGTATTGTCATTTTCTAACAGTGTTCCAACAAAAATGCCAGATATTCATGACTGAACAGTAGGTTCGGTCCTAATCTGTTGAAAGGCCCGACTGCTGCCAGCCTAAAAATAAAATATTTAAATAAAATAATATAATTTTCTTGTTTTTATAGGTACCAATGAACTCAGCAGAATGGAGTAAATTTCAAATTATTTTTATATACAAAGAATGTCCCTAATTATTTAGAAGCCTTAGAAGGTAAAAATATTATGTTTTATCCTCCATGCTCATCAGGTTTATTTTATAGAAATTATAAATGAATTGATAATATTATACTGCCATCAATTGTCAATGTCAGTTATAGGTTTTTATGGTATAGATGTCAATGTAAATGAAACAATTAGTGATGGCAGAATGTTTTTCCAAAGTAAACTATCAATGGCCATATACAGGGTGTTTATTAAACATGCATCAAAAATTTTTGAGGTGATTCCTTGAGTAATTTTAGGAATATTTCGTTCTTTAATGATTTTCGGAAAGCTACTTTGTTTTAAAGATATAAGATGACAAAGATTCCTTGACAAAAATAATATTTTTAAAAATGCTTAGATAAAAATATGGCATATTGCACTTGGTCTACCAAATACAAAGCATTAATTAAACTGTTGTCTTTTATGTCTTGATCATAACTTGCCATTTTCTCTTTCAAATTGTCAAAATAGATTGCCCCCCGTTCTACGTATTTTCCATCTTTGATAATTAATATTTTGCTAGTGAAGATCCCTATCATAAATCACTATACAGACAGAGAGATGGACATGCATTTCATGTGAAGACTTGCCAAAAAGGTAATTCTTTACAGGTTAGGCTGTTATACATTAAATAATTTCCCAAGCTCAATGTTCTTGATAGGAAAACCTTCCAAAGTATTCATCAATGTCTCCATGAAACAGACACATTTAAATAAAATGCAGGATAAGAAAGACCAATGATGGTAATAATGATAAAATTGAAAGAAATGTGCTGGACACAATAGAGGAAGATCCAAGCATTTATACTAGAAAAATTGCAAAACTGTTGGGGTAAGTAATGGGACTGTGTGGAAAATTTTGGAGCAGCAGTTGTATCCATACTACATTTGGCACGTTCAGGTGCTGATTCCTGCTAATTTTTCTCAACATATTGCATTTTGTCAATGACTTTTGCAAGTATTGATTCAAATCCCTCAACTACTGTTGCTGATTCTTTTTACCAATGAAATAGATTTCGCAAGAAGCACCATCAGGAATTTCCACAAAAAACCTTTATGCTGCCCTCCTAAACCCAAAGAGCGCATCTCAAGCTCATATTTGAGATTTTATTGCTTATTGACTTCATATGCATAGTAGTTCAATTTTTCTAAGCAAAATACCTGTAGATCATAGTATAATACTATGAGGTATGGCTATTTTACTTAGAAAAATTAAACTACTATGCATATGAAGTCGGTAAGCAATAAAATGTCAAATATGAGGAAAACTTGAGATACACCCTTTGGGCTTAGGAGGGCAGTATAGGCTAAACATAACTCACATGAGGTACTTGAAGATCATTTTTAACATCAATTTTCATTAAAAGTTTGGGTTGGAATTGTGGCTATTAATTAATTGGACCAGTATTTCTACAGAAAGACTTACCAGTGAAGTTATCAAATTTTTTTGGAATAAACATTGCCTGAGTTTTTAGAGGATATATCATTGGCAACGAAAAATGGAATGTGATATATAATGCACTAAGTGCATTATAGTGTAGTTACTTGTGAGTTTTTAAACACATCATATCAAGATTGTTGGATTGGTTGACGTGAACCTTATTTGTGGCCTGCCTGATGCTCAGACTTAAATCCCTCATCTTTTTTTCTTACAGGACCAACTTAAGTCATTGACTTATAACACTCCAGAAGAAAATGGATATTTGATGGGTGTAATGCTATAACAAATATCCAGGGTGTTTTTAAAAGAGTTCAGCAGTCAATGATAAAAAGATTTGATTCATGCTAGTGATAGCCATTTTTAGTAGTTCTTATAGATTAAGAAGCTTTAAATCTAACATTTAGGTAATAAAATATTGTTATTTCAGCATTTCTTGTAGATTACGAAACTGTACATGTAAAATTTAAGTAATAAAATATTGTTATTATTGAAAAACCTTAACCACCCCTTATATTTGAAACAAAATGGCTTTCCAAAAATTATTAAAGAACAAAATATTCCTAAAATAACCCAAGGAATCACCCTTTGAATTTTTGCCACATATTTAGTAAACACCCTGTATAATAACTTGCTACATTTTCCTACTCCCAAAACATAACGAAAGAGGCAAATAAAGGTACCTTATGTTATTATACCACATGATCCATTTCCATTAAAAGAAATTCTAATGAAACAACGTTCAAGGTACTGAGGATTAAATATTAAGTAAAAAATTTCCAACAGATAAGTCAAGCTTAAAAGGATCATGAAGAGCATGTTTAGTTTTTTTGTAATAAATTTAGGGTTCTCTGGCAACCAATTTCATTAACAGTTGAAATATATTCTGTTTGCTACATTGGTAATGGATAGTAATTAGCAGTACAGAAATGCAATATAGAAAGTGCAATGCACATTCAAGTAAATTAATCAACAAAATGGCAGTAAGTGGACCAATTTGCTTTATGTATGCACAAATGCTTTAGTTTGTATTTTAAAACCAGTTGCATAATTTAGAGTAGACAATTATTTATTCTAACACAATAAAGAAATAATTTTTGTAATGCAGTTTCATAATGTAAGTTTAATAATAAAAATTACAAAATAAAACTTTTATATTTGTTATCATTAGATAACCATAAATGGTTATTTTAAAAACAATTGTTTTCAATTTTCACTTACATTTTAAGTGTTTTTAATGTCTAGCAATGCAGGTTCTTCCGATGACCTTAATTCAAAAGTTTCATCAGGCTCTACTTCACTAATTGAATTTTTTTGGCAAAATCTTATATTGGATGTACCATTACAAGATATAAAAGAAATTTTACAACATTCAAAAGACATTGAAGGTAATGAATCGATTCCAATACCGCTTAACTTGAATTGTAATTTATTAAATTCGGCCATAAAGTGACTTCATAGAGCATTTATTTTATTTCTAACTTCCTCCTCTAAAAATATGAAAAGTTTGAGATAGATTGCTAATAAGAAGCTAAGAAATATTTCATTATTTACCTGTAACATTTGGTTTCACCTTCTGAATACATTCAGTAATTTTCTGCAACACAGCATTTCATTTATAATTATTATAAGCTGTAGATAGTACCCCATACAAAACTTCTTCTAATTGATACATATGTATCAACAAACACTGCTGTTTGTATTTTAATCCGTCCACTACACATTCTAACTAAATATACATACTTACTAAACAACTACAATTCTATTACAACAACCCAAACCAAGAAAAAACCCAGAACTACAATTAGTAACCTACAAAATTTACAAATACTAAAACCATGTTAAAAGAGAAGATATTAGAAGAAACGAAGTACTAATTTACATTATTATCGCACTTATTAATTTTTACAAACTACAATTATCTAATATTAAATACCAACCAATTAAATAATTTTATAAATATGTATACACATTATAGCTATATGCTTACTTAAATGAAAAATGTAATTCGGAGAACAATGATGAGGTTAAAGGAGGAGGCACAATCTAAAATTAGTTATGAATATACAGGGTATTTCAAAAAAGTGCGGTGCATGAAAATATAATTATACAGGGTGTCCAAGCAATTGTTGTAAATGTGGGGATCTCGTAAATGCTAAGAGATAGAGATTTAGTTAAATAGGAGTAAATGTTCAGCATAGTGAGATCAACTAGGAACCACATAAAAGGTTTCAAAAATTTTATTCGTTCAATTCCTATAGCAAAAAAAATGAATTTTGCGATTTTCTTCATTTCATTGTAACTTTTTTATTTGAGATAGTTGGTACACACTTTTACATTCTTAAGACACTTTTTTATGAAAATTATTAATAATTTATCGGCTTTCAAATATCTCTTTTAGTTTTGCTGATGTAATGCAAACTTCTATTTTTTTAAATACACATAGACAGCCATGCATCATTACAGTGTTGCTAATTTCCTTTCTAAAAATACCATATTTAATATAATTATTTGTAAAAGTAAAAAGATATAACAGAAAACTATTTATTTGATTTAAATCATCAAGAATAACACAAAAAATCAATCACAAAAGATGTTCAAACATTTGCTCATTATTTCCAGGCACATGTATGATCTTGGCATTGTCGATTTGACTATTTTTTTAATGCACAATGTGGAATATTGTGAAATTTATGAAGTATACTTTACCTAAGATGTTCTACATTATTATAGGATCAAATGTATACTTTATTTTTGATATGACCCCAAAAGAAGTAATCCATAGGGTTTAAATCAGGGGATCTAGCGGGCCATGCAATTGATTCATGAGTTCCAAACCACTTATCACACAATTCTAGAATTGTGAGCTGAAACACCATCTTGTTGAAACCAACAATCGCAATCCTAAAATGCCACACCAAACATTGAATCCAAAGTGCACCTGATGCCTAGCATTTTTCACTACATGAGATTTTCTCTTGACTACAATCTGACATGCTATCTATTAAATAATCCATTGTTAATAAATCTACTTTTGTCTGACCACAAAATTTACAAAGGAAAATCATGATAATTGTTATATTTCCTGGTATACCATTCACAAAGTGTCCTCTGTCTTACAACATCTCTGGCCTCAAACTTTGGTTGATATGGTACTTATAGGGATGGTATTTGTGTCTTTTTAAAATGCAATGACCCGTTGATTTAAGTATCCCCATGGTGGACACTATTTGCCTAGTTCACGTGTTTGGCTGTTCAGTAACCATTTGCAGTACAGTATTTTCAATTTCCTCTATTATTCGACGTGGTACGTTTTTTGGTTTAATAAATGTTCCATCCTCTTTTAAATTTAATGCCAGATTTCTATATGTAGACAAGTATGGGTCTGTATTCTGGATATTGATGTAAGTACATTCTTGCAGTTTCCACTAAGTTTTTATGTAATAATATATCATGTCAAATTTCTCTGCTTTACTAAACGACTTGATTACGACAATTTAATTGATTATTGGTAAATAAAAATTGTACACAATTGTTTTTAAAGGCATTAAATTAATACAACCAACACTAATTATTAATTACAAACTAACAAGCACTTGATGGTCGACATGTTATATCTTTTTTATTTTTACAAATAATTATGTCAAATATGATATTTCTGAAAGGAAATTAGCAACACTCTGTAATGATGGCATGACTACCTACAATGTGTATTTAAAAAAGTAGAAGTTTGTATTATATCAGTAAAACTAAAAGAGATATTTGAAAGCCGATATATTATTAATAATCTTCATAAAAAAGTGCCTTATGAATGTCAAAGAATTTATCAATTATCTCTTCAAATAAAAGATTTACAAGGAAATGAAGAAATTTGCAAAATTCAGTTTTCTTGATATAAGCCTTGAATAAATAACATTTTTTAAACTTTTTATGTGACTCCTAGGTGATCTCAATATGCTGAACATTTAGACCTTTATAACCGAATCTCTATCTCTTACCATTTATGAGACCCCCTTCTTATAACGGTCACTTGGACACTTTGTATTTTTTTGCTACAAATGAATTCATTATACATTCTTTATTCAAACCTAATTATTTTCATTTCCAGTACTGCATTGCCACTAACAAGAGAATGCCACAAAGTGTCCCTCTGCATTTTATAAAATTTTGGGCATAGATTCTTTAGGTGGAAGTAATGCACACATTTTTTCTTATATCTACTATAAAAATCCCATTTAGGGATAAAAATCATTCTCAAAGTTTCATAAATAATTTAAAAACTAAAGCTCCTAATAAAATAGTATAAATCGACAATACATCAATTTTCTTACATACTTTTACCCTGGCTATACAATGTTTTTGAAATCCTAGCCAAACCACCCCTTCAACCCCAATTTAGAGGTAATCTCATAATCTCATATTGCAATTGGCATAATAATTTTTATAGAAATTCTACACGTAAAAATAAGAGTTAGGGGTTTCAGGTTTTTTTTTGATTATTATATAAGAGGTGAAAATGGACTAAGAAATTTCGAATTTCACACTTTATATTTGATCGTTTATTGCCATTATAAAAACAATACATCAAAAAGTTTCATCTGGTTTGTATTGTGGTTAAAATGGCAATTTTACATTATGCTTAAATAAATTAAAAATCTACCCTGACACTGTTAGACTTTGCATGCCAGGTAGAAGAAAGTCAAAAAGAAATACATCAATTTCTTTGAAACTCGATAAATCTCATACTAGAAATTAAAAGATACACAATTTATATATTTTAGATTTAATTTGTAAAATTTATTTCAAATTTAACCGCACCATGTGTACCAATCACAAAAACAGTATTTTTAAAAAGAGAACACGGAGTTTTCAAAATGTATGAAGTTAATTTAATAAATATTACAGTTTACAAATAAATTAATGAATTATGAATATTAACTGTGAAATTCTCCACAATTTGTAATGAACCTATACCACAGCAGTTCATTTTCCTCGTGTGCATAATTAATTGAATAAATTATAAGTATAAACGCACTGGTTTATGATGGTATAGTTCCATTAATTGTATCTATTTTTGTTTAGTTAAAATTATTTAGTTAGACCCTGTGTATATATTTTCAATTAATTATCATATGTGTAATTACCGACTTTTTAAAGAACCATTTGTCATATTTACTTATTTTTGCTTTAATTATTATTTTTATAATTACCGATTAATGAGTTTATTTATTGATTTATATTTAATTACCATTATATTAATTAATATTAAGGTTTGATATATTTTTAAATTTATTGTATTATATTAATCTAAAGGGTTCAAAATTTTTGACCTCAGTCAATGTTATTTTGCTTATGTAGGTCAAGATGTTTGAACTTTATGCATATAAAATCATGAGTGTTCGAACTATGAATAGATAAACGCATCGTAATTAAACTAATTTAACTGCTTTATTTTTAATATGTAACTTGTTCGTTCAAAGAACGATCCGTATTGTATTCTGCAACATGCAACATTTCGATTACTTTTTACTGTTTACACACGCATTAAATTACGCATATAATAATGTATCAATTTGTTGTAAAATATTTTAATTAACGAAGTTAGACCTAAAGAAAGTTATTTTACCTTGGGTTTGGTGATAGCCATTTGCTATATAAACACGAGTTCAAAGCCCGGTCCTCAGAGTTGTCAGCCTGTTAAATTGACCAACACCTCACACGAAATATATTTTACCGCCACAGCTGGTAAAACCATTTCAAACTGACGATATAGGTTAGAATTACCACCAGGTATAAGAGAGGTAATTTTAATCCTGTAAAACTTTGCAAAATTCCATTCACATCGCATAAAAATAGAAATTCAAAGTAAAGGGTCAGTACTTTTGTTACAGATCGTAGTGTTCCAAAGTGAGGGAACAGCGCGATCTATTAACTGTTAAAGGAACTGATTTGTACATTCGTTAACTTGCATTGCGCAGCCCCGAGTTCAATTAAATAAATTTTGTATACAATTCTCATCTAGTCAGAAATTGTCTATAAAAATAAACACTTACTGGATTGTGTCAAAGCAGTCCATCTCTTCCTTAAAGTTCAACGCTAGACCCCGTCCAAAGACAGGGGGAGGCTCACCATTGTGGATAGAGGCATCCTTTAACTGCCTGTCGACCCTCTCTAGATCCACTATTCAAAACCCTGGTTTAATTATAAACAATTGCATACTGCATGAGAATTACCCAAATTAATTCGCACCCGCGTCAAACACATAAACAGAAAACCAAACTGCACAAAGCACGTTGCCAATGCCATTTTGAGATCCATATCAATTGGATCGACAAAATATTGATCAAAAAGGGCGTTGTCGGGCCATCTACATTTAATAAAATAAATCAAACAGCCGTCAGTTAATTTAAAGGTAGAAAATTGTAATTTTTCAAATGACTTGTAAATATGATATCTGATTTATTGTTTAAATAAATACTGTTCTTTGGTAAATTGTGTTATTAATAAATACATGTAATTACAACGCACAAAGGATTATATTATTAATATAATA
>JAHWXV010355326.1:0-11037 GCA_024586415.1 Phrixothrix hirtus
TTTAATTTATGGTGATTACTTTTTAAATTTGAATTTCGCTATGTTTAATGGTAAAACTTAAAACCTATTACCATAAAAACATTTATTTAATTTTCTATACTATTTGCATTTAGTCTTGCGCAGCTTTCTTAACACAGATGTGTGTCACCTATTAAAATTATTGAGGTAAAACCAAATAATTATAAACATCGACATATCTTTTGTGGATAGGATTGCTTAGTTTTATATGAACCACAAACCAGTCAAAATAAAAAAGAAGGACCAAAGTATGAAATTATACTACATCGTCCATGGACTGAAAGTTTACATCAGGCATATAGGTACTTTCAAATTTCATTTATTTAATGAATGTTAAAAATTAATGACTGCCTTGGCTTACAGCTTGTTTTGATCTGAAGAAAAAGATGAAATTGAAATTAAATTTATTTGGTTTAAAGATACCATTTCACTTTCTATAGAAATTGCCAAAGAAGTAAGATAAACTAAATTATTATACTAATTTTATGTAATGATAATCATTACAGTATCCTTAATTATATTATTGTTTGCCATTTCATATATCAAATATTTTATATTATCTCCAACGATAAATTTTTCTGTTTGGTATGAATGAATAAATCTAAAACCAATTTTTTCCCCAATTATTTAATAATGAAATTTTAATGCCTACATATTCTATATTATTTCATTTGTAATTATCAATAACTTGAATGAATTTTCTGCCCTGCCGATGGTTGTAGTTTTATTAAACCGAAACGTATGGAGACAATAAAATTGGAGAAAACATGGTGTTAAGATTAAACGTTTTAATAATTCAAAATATTCCAATTTTAAGAATAAATGGATTTGTATAAAAATTTGTTACACCTTTTACCAATTAGAAAAACCAAAGGTATTAATGTTTTAAATAAATTATTTTATTTTTAATTTATTCTAAAATTTGTTATCAAACATAAAAACATAAAATTTGTTACTCCTTTTTTTTTAATTTATTCTAAAATTTGTTATCAAAAATGTGAAATATCGTTTAATATAATATTTCATTCTTAATGTATCAACAGTTTTGCGGGTGTTAAATTTGATATGCACAAAATATTAACATGGTATTATATGACAATTGCACGTAATAGATTTTATTATTTATTGATTTGATAATGTTAAGATTTATTCTACATGTAACAGTTTTAAATGTGTAACCTACAATGTATTCCGAAAATCTGTGATATATTAACACAACATTCCAAGTACCATTACAACCATTACAAGTAGCTGTAAAAAATAACAATCTAAATATTGTACAAACATTAGTTGCTTCTAAGTGTTCCTTGAAACACCTTGATCATCAGGCAAATTCTTTATTTCCCTATGCAGCTAGCAATAATGATATTATTGCTGTTAGATATTTAGTATTTTATTGCTTCGGATTGTTGAGATTTTTGTTGTAGGCTCTTGCACAGAATTAAACCGACCCCGCTGCCTAAATTCCCGAAACAGAAATCGCCACGCTCCTTTACATCTGGCATGTTCTGCAGATAAAACTGTTTGTGTAAAGGCCTTATTATTAGCCGGTGCAGATGTGAATATAACAGTATCCCAAGCATCTCCAGATCAAGATACAGCACCTGGTTATGTTGGTGATTTTCTTCAGGACCATTCCAAATCTTTATATCTACAAGATATCAAATATGGGGGAACTCCTTTACATGGAGATTGTTCTCGGGGAGTTATTGACGCATTAGTACATATAAATTGTAATATAAATGCAGTTAATTTTAAGCAGCACACTGTTTTTCATATAATGGTTTTAAGAAATCGATTGGAGTGACTTGTAGCACTCCTATGCAGAAAGGCTGATCCAGATTTAGGTGATTATGAAGGCAATGCTCCCCTTCATTTAGCTGTTAAACAAATGCAACATTTCTATGATACAGTATTTAATAATATTTTGAGCAAATTTAAATATTGTTAATAAGAATGGTTATACTCCTCAACATTTAATAACCACAAAACAAGAACTAAAAATACTTTATTATTTACATGGTGTAGGGGCAAAACGTTGTCCAGATGGATGCAGCTTTAATGGGACGTTTGATGGCGTACCCTCTACCCCTGTCATATGTCCCACTAACAGAGATGTATTAAATCAAATACTTTCCGCTACTGCCATGGAAAATAATTCAGACAAGATACATCTGAAAAGCAGGATCATCCTTCATCTCTTAACGGAGGTGGAATTCGTGGTTTAATATTAATCCAGCTTCTTCCTGAATTAGAGAAAGTAGTTGGGGTTCCTGTTAATAGCTGTTTTGATGGGATAACTTGGACCTGCACAGACGGTATTCATGCTTTAGTGCTTACTACCGGCAAAATTCTAAAATAATCCAAATTTCTTTATTTTCGCATGAAAGAACTCACTCTTGTTGGAATTCGACCCTATACTAGTAAAGCATTGGAAAATATTTTAAAAGATGCTTTTAGAATTGGCAGTGTAATTTCTGATATAGGAAACCAAAACTATTAATCACAGGTTGTTTTGCAGATCGCAAGCCAGTGGAATTGCATTTATTTGGAAATTATAAAAGTCCCAATAGTATTCTTGGTATTAAACATGACTCTTCATATGAATTACCTGCGTCGCCTGAAGAACATCTAATTTGGCATGTAGGTCTCAGAAGATCTCCCAATGGATGAAAAATCTGACGAAAAGTTGTGCAAAGTGTTATGGGAAGCTAAGTGATATATACATGCTAATCTTACTGGTTTAAAAGAAGTAGCAGATGTACGCATCAATTAATTTTTAGTCATGTTTATTGGTTATTTATTATTAAGTCAAAATGTATTTATTTATCTTTATTTTTAAATGTATACACTGGTTTTGTTAGATTTAATATCATTGCTTTAACTATATAATATAATATTTTTGTTAGACGTACTATTTTCTTAGGTTTATATTCCCAGTTCACATGTATAACACATTTAGCTTAGATGTGCATTCATGATAATATTTAGTAAATATCTGCTGCGGACCATTTTTTTCACCTCCAAATGTATTAGAATTCATAATGTAAGTATTTTTTATTTTAAAAATTTAACTTTTGATGTTATATATATATTATATATGAACTGAGAATATGTGCGCAAATCCAGAATTTCACTATTAAAATAAAAATTTAGCCTTTCATTAATAGACTGTATACAATCATGTGTTTAAACAGTCTAGCTCTAAATTAATATGATAACTAAAAATAATACAGAATGGTGGTTCGACAAATTTTATGTTAATCCACCACGGAAATACGAAATGCGGAACATTAACCTGGACGGGTCGTCCTCCAGACTATTGGCTTCATTGCGTCTAAAACATTGTATCGGTTAATTAAATTGTTTGTAGCTACAGCTATCCATTAGAATACGTACCTTAGTATAGCTAGGAAACAGGAAAAACTCTAATGTTTAACAATTAACTCATAAAAAACGTTTGTTTACCATACCTTTTAAGATTTGGAAAAACATCGTAATCGGTTAACTGCAGTAAATAAGTAAGGCACATTACAATCGTAAACGGATCTAAGAAGATAAATATCATCATGAACATAAGCATAAACTAAATTGACATTAATATCTAACCAACTGTTTATATTACGTAAACACGTCGTTAACACTCGACACAAAAGCTTCTAAACAACACCTGTATCTCTACGCGAAAATAATTACTAATAGGTATACAGGATAATGATCAATCACGCTTGGATTAGAAGAGCTGACTAGTCAGGCGGAGTTGTCGTTTTTTCAAACCATACATATATATTTTTTACGCGTCGTTTTTGAGACGATACGTCCGTGGTTAGGTTATTGTGCAAAATACCTCCCAAGCTCCGTCAGACATTTTACAAGAGCATGGAAAAACTTGAAATAATAAGAATAATATTTCAAGAATGTCTTACATATAACAGTAACAATAATCAAAATTGAAGAATACAGAGTTACTTTGAAATGATTGCAGAAATTTTAACCACCTTTTATATACACTGCATACATTCATAAAAAAATTAAACAGCTTTAATTTGGACATAATTGAATTTAGTAAATGCTTGCAAAGCTTTTTGGGAACTTCTAATATGGAAATTCCTGATATAATGAGCAAAATCTCAAGTCTTAAATCGATTTACATTAATTAATGCACATTAATTGCTTTTAACGAACACTTATAACAATGTAAGAAACAAGGAACAGTTTAATCATTATAAATTGGATTTTACATTCTTTTATAACAAACTTAATTTGAAATGACTAACTAATTTTGAGAATTAATAAATAAAGTAGGTAAATAAACTTACTTGGATTATACCAAGATATGTATAGATACTGAGAAGAGAGTTTTAAAATACTCATCAAAAATTTCATCAGTACAATATGGCGTGGAACACCATAATTTGTAAATGCACGCTGACTTATACATGGTTTTATACTTACATAAAGCTATTTTTAAATGTGTAATATACATTTTACCCCTCCAAGATCTGCCAAAGATGTTTAAAAATCATCGAAATTGTCAAAAGTTCAGCAAATATGTCACAAACCTCGTCGTTTACTTAATTACAGGGCAACCCTGCAAAGGATGGAGGAAAATGTTGCATGAGGCTTATTTCATGTATTCGATCATAGATCCGTTTATCTCTGCAGTGATACATGGTGAAAGGGAGCATTAGGAGTAGTAAAAGTAAAATTCCTTGTCAAGAATTTCTCTTCGGCATCTTCAAGTTGCATGTGTTAGTAGAGATTTTCAGAAATTTTAGTCAACTTTATGCTTCACTTCTCCACAATTATATAAGCAATAAGTTTACTTCTACGCTCAATGATGTAAAGCGAAACGAGTTAAAAAGAAATAATTTGCAAGCGATTCTACCCAAATCTGTATTTGGTTTTAGTTTGTAGTTTATATAAGCACATTGATATGCATTTTCATTGATTGTCTTACAGTAAACGATCGCTTATAGTAAACAAAATTCATGATAACAGAGTTATTCTGTATTTAAAGTCAAAAGTTTTATCTCAATTTGTTACAAAATCACGTATATTTATTCTACATGTTACAGGACATTACACAGTACATTGATAAATATTCACCGTAATTGATATTGACAAAAAAACTCTATTCTGGTTATTAAATTGAATTTGGTTGTATACTTTGCAAACAATATTTGATTATCCAGTTTTTCAGTGTTTTTTTGTGGAAATAACATTTATCAAAAAACTGTGAAAATTTAGATACTAAGAGAAAATGTGACTTATTTTTTCGATTTGATTTGCTTTTCCTTTACTTTACTTCTGAACTTAAAGCCTTATTGCAAATATAAAACGCATAATATCCCTTTGTAATTCTAGCTGTGCTTTATCTAAAGGTTTGACAAAAATTGTGTAACAAATTACAATCTTTTCAACTGTGCGTAGATACATAATTTGAAATTATTTATTACTCAATCTTAGCTATATTAAAACGCAAAAACATGAATAATAGAGTACATTTTCTTTTGACTGATAATACAACCTTTTAGATTTAAAAAAGGACATAAATGACTTTATGGTAAGCGCATTTCATATTTTTTGCGATAATCATTTTGAGAAAACTATTAAATTTACATTTTATCACTATTAGTTATTTATTTGTAAATTAAATTCTATCTAAAGGTTTTAATACAGCTCCCAAATTTAATTTTTTTAAGGTAACTCGCTACAAATTAAAATTTTGGTATTATGAAACCGTTTCAAATGAAATCCGGATTGCGTCTATAGAGTATGCCAATGTGTGACCGTTACAAAATACATTGAATGAGGTTTTAAAGTAATTATCTGGGTAACCTCTGACCGCTTAATTTGTTAGATAAAACAATTGCAGCACCAAGCTGTCATCATTGTTTGCAGTGTCGTTGCTAATTAATTGTACCAGCGAAGAAATGTGCCTAGATATAATATTTTTAACTGCTGAGAGTATAAATCTGAAATTCATGTAATAATGATAATTTTGGAGTGTGCTTCTAACAAGTTATGTTCACATTTCGGTTTAAACCCAAATAATATTGCATTTTCGTCATTAAAGAAAGCTAAGACTTTAAACTCGAATTTCAGAAACAAAACAAAGTAAATAACTGAGTTTATTGAACAATATTAGAAAAACAAGATACTTTACTTAAAATTAAAATTATGCAAATAACCAATAAATACTTCATATCTCTTCAAAAAGAGGATACAATTCAAATTGAGGAAGAAGTTTTATGTTCAATAGATTCCCCTAAAGAAATAATTTCTCGGCTATTTAAGTTCAATAAAAGTATAATGGAAAATTTGATTTAGAATTTATTATACCTACAGTTTTTAAATGTTTGTGTTTCTAAGTTACATTTTGTTTTTGTTTTATATAGTTATACCTAATTTTTAAATTTTATATTGTATCTCTTTACAAAGTGAGCTTTTCGAAAATTTTAGCTGATTTTTTTACAATAATTTACAAATGCATTTTTTACTTTTTAGAATTATCGTCGCTCACTTCACATTACCGTCACATTATCCATAATCGTAACTTAGAATAATAATTGAAGATGAAAAGTACAAAACCATTATTATTTAATAAACTACAAGCTCTACTTTACATTTTATAACAAAATAAATAATTATTTCTTCATTTTCCTAGGCACCACGAAATTTAAAATACGAGGGTGCTTTTAAAACTTTGCGAAATGAAAGGGAAAATGAGAAAATTAGTTTTGGAAATATGTTTTATTTTTCTAGATTATCTCCTTTAAATTGAATGCACTTATCCAACGATGTTCCGAAGCCACGAAGCTCACAATAGTGCGATTCTTCAAGTCCTCTAAAATAGTTGTCGACAGCTGCTTTTATTTCTTCTTCCGTGGAAAATATTTGTCCCCCGAGGAAAATTTTTAGTCGTGGGAATGGATGGAAGTCAGGTGGAGCCAATTCAGGCGAATAAGCTGGATGCCGCAACAGATCGTACTTCAGTTCATTCAATTTTCCCCATTGCTACCAGATTTATATGCGGACGCGCATTGTCCTGATAGAAAATGATCTTTTTCTTATCCAAGCCAGGTCTTTTTTCATTAATTTTTTTATGCAATTGGTCTAGAAGTTTAGCGTAATGTTCACCATTTATTGGTTGGTTCTTGGGAATATAAGTCAATTATTTTAGTGATATTGCCTTGGCATCCCAAAAGATTGACGCCTAACTTTTACAGCTGATTTCATGGACATTGTCTTCTTTGGTGGTGGAGAACCCCTGTTTCTCCATTGTTTTGATTGTTGCTTGGTCTCAGGGGCATAATAGTGGACCCAAGTTTCATTTGTTGTAACAAATTTTGTAAAACAAGGTAGAACACTAAATTAGATAGAAAGGAGGCATCGTTCGTGACATACCGACTTCTGAGTGAAGGAGGCATTTTGCTTTACTAGCAAAACAGGACAATATACCAGGTCGGTTAAAATTTGTTTATTATATTTTAAGTTTGAATACTTAATTAATTTTATTCCAATTATGTATGTAATGTTAAATGTTATGAGAAAGTACAGATTGGAAATTTAGGAATTTGAAAAGTGATGTTAATAATTCCGTGTTTTTTAAGTAATTGACTGATTTTAAGATTTTAAGTTAATTAATCCAAACTGATTTTTTAAATACAGAGGAAGTTATGTTTCGATCCAACAAATAAAAATCTGTACACTGCAAAATTATAATGAATAATTAATTTTGCTGTGAATAAATACATTTTAATTTTAATTAATAATTTGTATTTTATTATAGTTAGGAAACTTAATTTATTTTAGGCACGTGTTATATAATTTGACCAATATACAGGTATTTCAGAAGAATTTAATTAATTTTATATCAGGTGTATATCTTTGACGATTGCAACTTAAGGAAAACACAAATTAGTTTACAAACAACTTAAGAAAAATATTTATATGTAATGGATGCCCAATTGAAATGGTATTAGGTTTTAGAGGAATGACGGGTAAGGCTCCTCTCATCTTTTTATAAAAAGGTCAGCTTAAGTTTTTTTATTGTATTTGCAATAGCGGGCCTCGACGGTCGACTATAACTTGAGAATCGTCACTGTAAAAGTTGCTCTATTCTTGTAATTGATTTTTACTATTAATAAACCTTCCTCCAAACTGGAGGGCGGTATTTTCCTAAATGTCTATTATTCAATTAACAAACTGTCAAATATGGTTGACTCAACAATTCATAGACTGAAATGGCGCGTAATTCGAAATTCTAGTTTTTGTTGAACTACGCTTTACAATTAGAAGAGACATCGCAGAAGATGATTCAAATTAGAATTCTTATTACTTGAGTATTTCGGTGGTAAATAAATGCAACATTTTTCTTCCTATTCTTTAAACAAATGCATTTAAAATTAGACTTACCTGATATTTTATGCTTTTTTGAAATTTAATTATTAATTATTGGCTTACTTTATACAATTTTTCCGACTTTCCTCGTATAATATCATCATGAATGTATAAAAACTTTAAGCATTAAATGTAGGTTACTTTCTCAATAAGTATACAGATTTAGATTTCATCTATATTTCTATTACAAATTTGTATTATTTATTTTATTAAAGTTGCTTAATACAGATTTGTTAGTTTTAGTTGCATAATTAAAGCCGTCGTGAAAATTAAAGCCCTGGGCTCTTCATGTCATATAAAGCAACTGTCGTTTTAATCGAGAACTGAGGGAAAGATTAAAAGGATAACTGAGGCATATACAAATACCCCAAAATGGTTCAAAGACATTTATTGAAAACAGGAACGTCTACATAAACTCACGCATAAATTTGCCAAACTTGTATTGCCTTTACTTCCATTACTACTAGATTTAGTTAAATCAAAGCATGCTTGAGCTCTAAATTAAATGAATAAATGATGTCATCAATTACATTTTATCCATAGCAGCTCGTTTAGCACATTTTATGAATGAACCGTTTTTAGGTAAATTGAATCCATGAAAGATGCAAACACTAATGATGGACATCTACGTAAAGGAAATAGAGCTTAGGTAGTCCATGATGCTATAATTTTAAATTATGAGAATTTAGTATTTGTAATAATTCTATAAAACTTTCACATGTAAATTCATTTATCTAAGATGGACGTCAAAATTCAAAACGCTCACATTCGCAGGAAGATTAATGAAAGTAAAATGAAATGAGAATTAGTATAATTTGCAATGAAATTTTATGATTGTGCGAAATATATCCAAAAATTTAATTTATAGCAATTTTGGTTCTAATTCTAGTTTGCTTCTAACCTACAAAGATAACATTTTATAGGTTCACATTTTGTAACTTATTCTCATATCGGCAAATGGTGTCTTGTTTATTAAAAACATGGGGTGTTAGAAGATGTTATAATTAATAACATCGATTTGTAAGAAATTAACACCGTTGTGGGAATTTGCTTAAGAAATAATTTCAGTATGTCAAACGTTTTTAATAAGAAACGTGTTTCTCACATCCTAGCAATAACTATGAAGATTTGTTGCTTTCTGGGTGCAAAGACGTAGCCAGCTTAACAGTATAATAGACAAGGTAAGAGGTAAATTTGGTATAAGTAAAAGGAAAATGAATTACAGAAATCTTTAAAGTAAAAGTTGGACATTAAAATGAAAAATTCCCCTTGAGGTAGAATTTCGTCATGTTATACGGTGCATGTGGATGGATTTCTCGAAACTTCGAGTACTCAGAGATCACTTAGTGTTATTGTGTTGTGTTTCAATGTATTTTGCAATATACGGCAGGTGTAGTTGGAATGTTTATAAGAATCCAGTCGGATAACGTTCCCTTGGTAAATAGTCACTAAAAGGGAATCTATGCACAAAAAGAATCGTTGACTCAAAGTTAATTAGCGAATTATCATCTTGGAATAATTTACCTTCAACGCTGGGAAAAAGACAGCACCACATAACTATAAGCTAATATTGATAGTTTATTTATGCATAGTGATTGTGATAACTTTTGTCAGTTAAGCAATTCAAGCAATGTATGTATATGATCCAATACTTTGACCGTCGGTATATTTAGTTAATTGTTTCCAATAACCTTGAGTCATAATTTTAATGAGTAGTAGTGCATTTTAGTTTTCAGAAAGATCATCTCAAAAATTTAAGTAGTAAGGATTTAGCGGGTTAAATCTCCGAATATGCAAATTGCCAATATCAGTGTGGCTTTTACCCAATCTTTACGTGTTTATACATTGAGTTCTAAGGTTAGGTATTTTTTAGATATCATGATAAAGAAACTGCGATCTTTGTTACGTTGTATTTTTCGGGACGCTGAGTTCGTAGCTGCTAGTTATTACAGTTTATGCTTGTCCTTGTACGCAATTTTTACATGGCGTAGATATCAAAAACGTTGATGGGCGCCCATAGCCAGAAACACGTGTAGTCTGCATTGACATCTTTGAAGTGTTCCACTGGCGATAATAGTTAATGGTAACGCCGTTTTAAGAGTTGAAATGCCCTCTAACGTCGATGGTTCTTGAACGCTTGCCCTCAAATTCCCATGGAAGTAATAATATGATGACGCACGACGAACTCTAGTAAGACAAGTATAAATAGTAGTAACCTCTGATGTTGACCTATTAGCTTGAAATTAGTTAAATAAATAAAATAAGCACATTTAAAGCTCTGATTTCATACTATTTACTTTACTCAATTTTATTGTAATAAAGAATTGATCACTTTCGTAAAAACAATAAATGATAAATTTTCAATTTTTAATTTTGGTTCAAGTATATCAAATTAATAGACTTCTTAAAAATTATGTTTTTAAATAACTACGAAACCTGCCACAAAATTTAAACAAATATCATCCCGCAATCCAGAAAAAGGTTTTCTTTATTTTACAGTAACTTCAATTCCAGTATACAGGGTGTAAAGTAAATAGCGTTCGTCCTTGTAACAGGTGGTAGCAAATCGAAAATAGAGCAGAAAATGTGGTATAACTTTTTGCGCTATCGCCA
>JAHWXV010355379.1:0-16456 GCA_024586415.1 Phrixothrix hirtus
TATAATATATATATATATATATATATATATATATATATATATATATATATATATAGCAAAAAAATAAAATAAAAAGTTCTATGAAAATTTAAAAAAATATATATAACGGAGGAAGAAGATAAAATTAAATAAAGGTAAAAAGATGTGTGTAATCCTTATTTAGATTATAATAAAAATAATAATTGTTTCAGTGGACAAACGTTAATATCGGTACACGCTGGTATATTATTATAGATATTCATCATCGTAATAATAGGTGATTTTGAGAGAGTGCTGGTTTACATACAGGGGTTGGAAAAAGTCCCATTATTGCGTATCTACCTATTTGGTACTTGGAAGTTGATCATTTGAAGAAGAAGGGGCCAGGTATTTTAGAATGAACCGAATTGTATAAGAAAGGCTTATTGATTTTCATCTTTCCTCAAGGCTGTATATTTTGAATATTTCAAGACGCTCTCCCTTAGGAAAGCCTATTTCTGGCAAACTACATTGAGTTTAAAATTTAGGAATTTAATAAATCTTCATTGAACTGATTCTAAAGTTTTAATGTGACATTTATAGAAACGGTGCCAAATTATCGCACAATACTCAAGCTTCGGGCGAACCAATGCACAAAACAGAGCTTTCATTACAGTAACGCTAGTGAAGTTGTTAGAGTTTCTCATGGCAAAACCTAAGTTTTGGTGGCAGAAGAATAACCTGTTTCGGTATGCTCGGTAAGTCTTAAAGTACCGTCAAAAACAATTCCTAAATCCTTAATGGAGCTGCATCGTCGCAAAATTATATATTCTATTTGATAAGGATAAAGGATTGAATTCTGCCTACGGGTATACGATACTACTTTTTATTTCAAAATATTTATTTGAAATCCACTAGCATTGCACAAATTCACTAAATAGGTTACTCCTCGTTGTATTTCCAAACAGACGGAAGAGGATTTAATAAACAAAAAAAGTGTCAAGTCGTCAGGACAAAGAAATTTATTGCATTGTTGAACATCAGGTAAATCACCAATAGCTAATAAAAATAAAGGAGGCCCTAAAGTAGAACCTTCTGGGACTCCAGATGTTACTCTAAATGAATTAGATTTGTGGTTATCATAAACTACATACTGAAGACGGTTTACAAGGTACGACTTAAAGGGCTTTAGTAAATAATTACAGAATCCAAATCTGTGCAATTTAATTACTAAAATGTTATGATTAATGCGACTAAAAGCTTTAGCAAAATTAGTGTATAATACATCTATTTATCTTTGCCCGTCAAGAATATGATAGATTCGTTAGAATATTGTAAAGAAATTTATTTCTAGAGGTTTTCGTAAAGAAACTATTCCTGGCTGGTCTGAAAAAACTAAAAAATTTTACAACAAACAAACATAGAATCAATCCAACCCAGGAAACTGCAGATGAAATTTTAAATTCAATATACAGAGAAAGAAAAGACAAGTGGAATAACCCCATGAATAAAGCGTCATAGTAGCTGGAACTTACAGATAAAGTTGTGGCAGTCAAAAAATTCTAAAGTTCAAATTTCCTCTACGTCTGTAGCAACGAGATTGGTGAACGTCTCGATTGCTGTTAAAATATCTAAAGAAGAGGTTAGAAAAATAAAAAATTCTTTAAAGACTCTGAGGAAGAGAACACGATCTTCTAGACCTTTTATATTTGATGAATTCAATATTGGTCCTAACGTCCACGAAAGTTAGAAAAGCTACTGGATGGAATCTGCTCAGAAGTTGTTAAAAACCTAGGACAAGTCAGAAGTAGGTTTTGAAAGAAAGTTAAAAACTAGAGTCGTTTTTGCTGATTTAGTTGCTGTATAGGATACTGTTTGGAAGGATGACCTAATTCATAAACATTAGAATGCAATATCATATGGTAGAATGCATAAATTACTAGAAAATATGCTTTGCGATCAAATGTTTACAGTATTTGTGGGAAATAAAAGTAGTAAGCCCAGAATATTAACCAATGGTCTCCCACAAGGTTCTGCTTTGACGGCAATTTCTTCTAATTTGTACATAAGCGATATACCTGCAACAAAGGGACGCACATTTATTTATGCAGATAGCACCTTTATCCGCACAAAAACTAGATTTCACTGATATTGAAATGGACCTTAACGAAGATTTGAAGGTTCTTTGTGAATATTTCTAGAAATGACGTATTTGCCTTAGTACCTAAAAAACTGTAGCTACTTGTCTTTATTTAATCAATCATCAAAAGAGTCGTATCTTAAAATCCAAATGAATAATAATTTAATAGACCGTACTAAGAGATGCTGAGAAATTGAAAAAAAAATTGAAAACATCCAATAATATAATACAAAAATCTGGTGTGAAACAACACACGACTTTCTCTTACGCACATAGATATACCAATAGTGTCCATAAATGATTAGATTATTGCCTACGTTTATTTTGGAAACAATAATTGTAACGGTCATCCATCCAAGTTACTGGACAGGCGAAAGGCTGCTCAGCCCCGGAAATTCTCTCTGATGAATAGCTTTAACGCATTTTTTAAGAAAAACTGTTAAGTTCACGTAAAGGGGCATTGAATACATAATAACTGTAGCACATTTCAAAATAAAAGTTATAGCTGTTTTCGAGAAAATCGCAAAAAACTTAAAAATCGCAACAATAAAGTGGCAATTGCGGTCATTCGATTTTACCTAAATTCTTGACGTCTCATGTGCAAAAGATTAAAAACTTAAATATACAATTTCATTCGTATATCGTATTTAGTTTTTGAGATATGTTGTTCGCAATTAATACACTAGGTACTACCGGTTACTCAACTTTCGAAAATGTATTAGAGATATAGCTTGATGCGTGTAAAATGGAATGAAGTAACCAAGAAATTTATTAAGTTTTAAAAAAATCGTTAAAGTCAATTTCAAGAAAATCGCAAAAAACAAAAATTCGGAAAGTATCTAAAAATGACAGCAATAAAGTGGAACTTCCGGTTATTCGATTTTAACCAAATTCTTCATTTGGAATACCAATGCAGTTATGGCTACAAATATAAATTTTCATTCAGCCAGAACTTTTAGTTTCATAGTTATTTTATTTTAAGTTAACGGTGTAGGTACTTCGGGTTACTCAATTTACGGAAAAGTTTCTAAGAAACGGCCTAAATTATATGAAAGGTCGTTAAATTTATAAGAAACGGCATATGTTTTAAACAAAAGAGCCGATTTTGAGAAAATCTAGAAAAACCTAAAATTCGGAAAATATCTAAAAATAACAGAAATAAAATTGTACTTCCGGTTATTCGATTCTAACAAAATTGTTGATTTAGCACACAAAGGCAATTAGGATCTCATATACAAATTTTGATTTATTTAGGAATATCAGTTTCATAGTTATTTTAGTAACAGTTAAATGTAAGACTATTTCCGGTTACTCGGTTTACGGACACTGCTTTGAGAAATTGGTTTAATTATATGAAAGGGCATTAAATAGCTGAGAAACATAATAAATTTAAAAAAAATTATTATAGCCGATTTCGAGAAAATCGCGAAAAACCAAAAAAATACAAGACTAAAATGGCACTTCCGGTTATTAGATTTTAGTAAAATTGTTGTAGTCTCGTGCGAGGATGGAGGCAAACGCAAATATAAAATTTACTTTATTTATGACTTTTAGTTTTCGAGATATTTTATTCACACACACACACACACACACACACACACACACACACACACACACACAGACACACACACACAGACACACATACACAGACACACACACACAGACACACACACACACACAAACCCACACACACACACACACACACACACACAGAGAGACCAATTTTTAAAAACATGTTTTTAGGACCCAGGGGGCCCCAAAACGTGTATTTCCACTAAAATTTCGACATCGAAAATTTTGGACGAAAACAATACTTTTTCTATACTATATTTCATATAAGTAAGAGAAAGTAAAAATTAGTTGGATCAAGTTGGGGGAGAATGCAGAAACACTGCTTGTTTGACATTCGTTTTTTTTAGTGCAGCATATTGCTGCCCAGTATGAATAAATTCAGCTTATGTAGAAAAAATGGATGCTCAATTAAATACAACCATGAGAATTATTTCTGGAACACTTTACTCAACACCTACTCCTTGGTTGCCAGTTCTTTCCAACATTGTTACGAAAATAGAATGAGACAAATATGTCAAACCGCCAGATAGGTATCTTATTTCGATTTATCTGCAGCATGCACCAATTAAAAGATTGAAATCACGTAAACTTATTTGCCGTGGAAACTTCTTAGTAGAAAATCTTTCACAAAATGAATCTTGAAAACAAGAATGGTCTTCCACTGATGTTTCTAACCAGAAATTAGTAGCAGATAAACCATTTGAATGACTATGTTCACCAAGGGAACTAAATTCGAAAAGAAAAATATCTAGATTATGCTTAGAAATATTTAACTATAACATCATTTATAAAAAAAAGAAGATTCGATAGAAATGCCGATGCATTATCTAGAATAAACGCCAAACGTGTAGATACCCAATCAGGAGTAGTTCAACTTGAAATTTAAGAGTTAGATAGATTATTAGACAAAAGCACTGAAGAAAAATGATTTGAAAACGTGACCCAATATTAGGACATCCCAAAACATGAACACCAGCATCAACAACTTGATCGGTAGAATCCATATTTTCTGGGATAGACTAAAAAAATCAAGAACTAGAAAACGATTTAAAACAAACTGTATACTGACAATAGTGTTCAAGACAGAGCATACCTATATGAGATGACACATCAAAGTGAAAAAAATCTCAAATTGTATTTAGTATAGAACATGGAAGATTGGTAGAACTCAAAGATGAAATAAAAGAAAGAAATACGATCATAAAATCAGGAGACCGAAATTTAAAACACAACTTGATACGATATTAAAAGCACCTCTAGATCCGAAAAAGCCTATTACTGTTCATTTCCGAACCAAAACCTTTATAGGATAATTTGCAAAGTAACGGCAACCGATTTGGGACTCAATCAAATAAAATTATACACATTCGATAAAAGGTTTTTATACGTAAATGACAAAAATTATAATTTAGAAATGGTCAAAAACTATCTCGATGGAAATACTACTCACCGCAGAATCAATGAAACATCGGCAAAATTAAGAAAAATTATTATTGGGAAAATTTAGAACAATGCATTATCAACTATATATATAATTGTATAATTTGTAGGAAGAGGAATATGAACGAGATCTCAATGAAACACATTTTAATATTACTAAAACTCCGAATAAACCCTTTGAACACCTACAACTCGATACCTTCTAAATCAAAACAATCTAATTTTTAACAATAATTTACTCACTTTCGAGATACTGTCAAGCATATTAGTTAAATCTAAAAACGCAATTGAAGATGTCGAAATCAAAATACATTCTATATCACAACATGATTCACCGATCCTAATAACTACCGTTGGAGGAACCGAATTATCAAATGGAGTAGTAAAAGATTTACTAGACCTACACAAAATTAAAGTTCATATCACAACCCCAAAAAATCCAAAATCATATTCAATGATGGAAAGATTAGACCGAGCTTCAATCGAAAATTATAAAATCTTAAAGACAAAAATGCAGAAGAAAGTATTCCCCTACAAACTCGGACAAATTAAAAATCAAATAGATAAATGGATACCATTGAAAACTATTGGCTGTGAATCAATAATAAGTGATTACAGATCAATACTAGTAGATATGCAAAACATTAATAACGTTTTTGGAAACTATAATCATGGAAAAGAATACGATAAACGTGAAAAATTATACAATGCTTTTAGATGTTATTCAACACAAAATAGATAGGAAACTAAATAACTAATAACAAATAGAAAGAAAATTGGAATAATAAATAAATTAGCATCGATAATTAAAGTAACATCATGAAACATAGACGCTTCAGATGACCAAGATATGAGGAATCAATTGAAGAATTTAGGAAAACCTGTTACGGCTTGGAAAAACCGTGCGGTTTGTTTTTTCTTAGGGTCAATTTTAAAAATAGTTTAGTTTCCTTTTGCAGTAACTTGCTTATATTTTATTTAATACCTAAGTGTACAATGTAATTCCTAATTTATTTCTTTTGGTTATTGGAATTTAGTCCCTATGCTCCTGAGTAGGTTTCTATTTAATATTCAAAAGCAAATAATTGTAAATCGAAATACTTTTCACTAGAAAATAATAAAGTTCAAAAATTGACCTTGACACTTGGATAATTATAACAATAAAGGAACTAATAGTAAAATTAATTTGTAACAATAATATTAAGAACTTAATTGGTAAAGCTATCAAAGTTATAAAGTGCAAATTAATGATAAAACTTTACAACTAACAATAAATGAAATAATTCAGTTGCCAAAAATTGAAGTAAATATTTTAGCACCAATTAACTGGATTACGCCTAGAAAGCATTGAACTGGACGATAAAGGATAAATTAATTGAAATTCCAAAAAGCTTAGGAAATAATAAGTATCATACGAATCTGTATAGCACCAATTTTGCTTTCGCAATAATTGTAATTATAACTACAATAGCCATATTTGTTATGTATAAATATAATAAACTTTTCAACTTTTCTAACAGAATTAACCAAGTTAAAAAACCAAACAAGATAAAAGTTTTGCCTTAAAAATAATTGAAATTAAAATTCGTCTTATAACCTAGACACACGGAAAGTTTTAATAATCATTAACGCCAAATTATAAATTTACTGTGTCGTGTGTAAGAGCAGAATTTTTTAATTATCATTAGATACAACATTTACGCTTAATGATCATTAGCAAGGCGAATATGTTTAAAAAATGTAGTCGCTACTGTTCGTTAACCATTGCCTTATAGTTGAAACTGACAATCGTGGACATCTAACCTTGAAATTTTCAAAATGTTCATTTGTGAAGCAAACATCAAAGTCGGTTAAAGTAGCTAAGGAAACCCTGTAGGGTAAATAATTTGTAGATGCAAAAATAAATAGTCAACCAATAATAATTGATAGAATTAGAAAGTTACCACAGTTAACGAAATTACACATTTTAGTTAAAAAACGTCAAAACAAATTATTAAAAATTTTCGAAATTGTAAATAAACCTTCAAAATTCTGTTAATATTATTTAAGTACATACAAGTTAGGGCAGGCAATTGGTTTAACTACGCATGCGTACTAAATTTATTTAGATACTTGCGTGTCATGTTATTTGTAAATTGTGTATTTTTCCATTTGTAATTAACCGTAATCGTAATTATTCGTTTGTCTACGACATTATTGGCAAGTCTACTTGATGGAGGAATTATATCATATCACTTTTTTCAATGCATATTGCAGTCCATGTCCTCTTTCACGCATCTCAGCACAAATTTGCAAGCCAAAGCGTCCTATCAATAGATAAAGTTTTCTTGCTTAGTTCGAAACTGAATTAACTTCAGTTCCACATTTCAATTCATGCAAGAAATAGTTGCGCTTATATATGTTAACCAAGGTTCAAGCATTAATAATTTTATAAACATAATTGTACAAGATATGTGAACTCCGGTTTGTATTAAATAAAAGAAATGAATAATTTTTTCAACCTTTTAATGCGAATCGATATATTTCGTATACTTGTTTAATACAAAAAAAGTAATTTTTGAACACTGTCAGATTTTGTTGGCGTTCCGCGGATAAAGAACGAAATCTTTTCTTTTTTTAAGTTACCACTATGTATTTTATTCTTAGAAACGGCATTCTTGACAGGACAACGGGGATAAAAAAAGAAAGTAGGAAAATAAATAAATTGGTTGGTGATTCGGTCAGTTAAAAACGCGATAGACACGTTTCTTTCACATCCGTGTCGACTAAGAATTTAATCATTCCAGTAAGTGTGACAGAGAAACGTAATTGTCAACGTCTGATTGAGTTCGGTGACATTTCGACATTTGGTACGAATTTGTCGAGTAGTTAGTGTAATAAATTCGGTCGTGTGTTGGCTCTGTGTTAAAAAAAAACGTTCGATGTGTCTAGGGACTCAGCATAGTGTAAAATGTTGAAACACCCGACCTAAGAGATGGAATGGCGTATCTCTGGGGATTGGCCAGCGCGTTTCATACCGTAGCTATTTTGTTGAACGTGTGATGTTCTTTTGCAGGTGCGGGAACTCATAAGCTATCACGACGGACCATTTTGGGTAATTCGACGAAACAAGCTAAGGTAGCCCTTTTTGTTATTGTTCTCTGGCTTCGTTACTGTTGGCATGCGAAAAGCGTAAGCACCAAAAAAGGGCCACAGACGACCGATGAAAAATCAAATTTAGGCCACATCCCGGCGCCAGCCCTCTTTTGCGAACTTAAACCTTCTCGTGTGACGGGAGATCACTAATACTTACCTTCTGTTGACATCGTGGACGCATACGTGTGTTTAAATATAGATTAACCCTAATTTTGGTGTCAGTAGTTTTGAGTAGTTCTTCCCGTATCTCTTGAATAAGGCCAAATTCAAGGGATGGAGAGGTTATTCTGTAACCTTCTCGTAACCTGTTGTTTGTGTGTATATTAAATAAGCCCATGCCGTTGTCAATAGATGTGTCTTGTCATTTAATTAGACTTTTATTTCCGACAGTAGAATAAGCTAAGTGATAATATCTTGGATTTCGCAGGATATTTACTAATTAAGGTCCTCCTGTAAACCGCGATCAAAATTGATACTAACCCTTGGGGTCTCAACAAAAAGGCAACCCCGCGACAAATTAACAAAAGGCCAAGGGAACTGTTTCCAGCTATTCAGAGTATAGTTCCATACCTTGAACGGCCATCTGGAATAATGGCGCCCCCTTCCCCTTTCTATGCCTCGATTTCTGCTGGAGCGCTGATAGTGCTGGTTTAATTCTTCGGGATCCTCCCTTCATCGACGAGCTAGCGGCCACCAGTACTGTAGTTGGGCGTAACGCCAAAAGCTCTCGTGATAACACCTTGTATAAAATTTACAAATATTAACAAAATATTGTTTTTGAAATAAGCAGAAACGTTTATATAAGAGACATTCTTGTCGTATGTTGCAGTTTTTTGTTAATGTACATATTCTAAATCTAAATGGAGATATTTACAGGGTTGTTTCTAAATACTATTAGCAACATAATCCAGGTATAATGTAGTCCTTATAAATTGAAAAAAAGATGAAAAGTCGCTTAAATCTCTTCTGTTTCGCTAAAATCAAGTTTTGAAGAACTAGCTAATTGTTGTTGAAGAGAGCTGATGTCTTTCAATCAAAGATGTAACAAAGATGTATTGAATAAATATCGTTTATAAATGATATCATACATAGTAAATTATCAAATTCCAGGCTGATGATTTTACATAAACGGGTTGACCCTTTTTTAGTTTAAACTCAAATCATTGCCCAAGGCGTTGTATTCGTATACAGGGAGTTTGGTAACTCGAGACAAAAAATTAGAGCGAAATGGGAGAATACATTTTTCTATTTTTTGCTTTGTTTTCGAAATATCAGAGTGTAAATTTTGCTAAGAAATAACATAAATAATTATATAAATATGAATTTAAATAAATAACTCATATTAGAGGGGAGAGAATTATTGTTTGAATTTAAAACGAACAATAAAGAAAAATTTCAAACAAAGAGAATTATTCAAGTATTAGATTACCATGGAAAAAAATGAATACAAGCTTATCAGTTTATCGTTGCTTTGTTATTCTTTTGCCTGATTTTGAATTGGAGTTTACAAATGTAGAATACGCCGATATCTTTATTTACGAATTTTGTAATAGAAACACTTTCGCGGCATGCTGCCAATTCCAATTTAAATATCCCAAGACGTCAACCATCTCGCCGAATTTTTCCGGATGCATTTCAAAGACTTCATGAATATGGAATTGCTAAACGTCGTATAGGAGACCCTCATCAGCAGCATACAGTTGAACAGGAAGAAGACATAAGTGATGCTGTGCTTGATGAACCAAGGACCAGCACTAGATGGATTACAACACAATTGCAAGTATCTCATAATTTTGTTTGGAAAAATTTACAGCGCGAAATTTTACATCCATTGTCACAAGTAAAGCGTTCATCGCTAACACCCAGGCAACAAAGTGCACAGGCGAATTTTTTGTCAATGGTTTTCTAGAACAATGTAATCAAAACGCAGATTTTATTTATTTCATATTGTGGTCGGATGAGTCAATTTTTATCCGAGATGGCACTAACAACCGTTACAATGATCACATCTGATGATTAGAAAATCCACATGCAGTGAGAGCGATCATTTCAATGCAGATTTTCTGTCAATATCTGGTGTGCTATTTTTAACGGCCAACTACTGCCTATTCAAGTTTTCCCCCAACGTTTGAATGCTAATTCGTATTTAGAATTCTCAGAAGACTTTTTAGACGACGTTCCTGTAGACTTGCGATTGGTAGAAATGTCGTTCGATGGATCCATCAAAATTTTAATCAAGCATGAATAGGCAAAAACGGCAAGTTCGTTAGCCTGCAAGGTCTCCAGACCTTAACCCTCTAGCATTTCATTTATGGGTCGAATTAAAACGGTTAGTCTATGCTGAACAGATTAATACCGTTAAACAGCTACAAGACAGTATAAATAACGCGATGCAGTTAATTCAAGCTACAGAAAACTTTGCCGGGGTAAACAATTCAATGCTCGAATGTTGTCATACATATATTCGTGAAAATAGTAGATTTTTTAAAGACCTACCTAGATAATTTTTTTTGTTAGCAATTTTTCTTTATTGTTCGTTTTAAATTTAAACGCAACAAATTTCTCCCATCTAAGGTAATTTGTTTATTTCAATTCATATTTATGTGATTATTTATCTTATTTCTTCGCAGCTTTTAAGCTGAAATATCTCGAAAACGGAGCAGAAAGTGGCAAAAATTTATCCTTTCATTTCGATTTAATTTTTAAAAATGTACATGAAATTTAATTTTGCGGCTCGAGTTACTAAACACCATGTATAGTACAGTTTAATAATAATAATTCATTGTAAACATTATTTAAAGTTATTAACCATTTTATATGTTATTAAAACGTTTCGTGCATATTATGTATTCAAAAACCAAATTTTTGTTATACAGCTTTTATTGTTACTGTTAATAATAAATATTATCCCCGCATTAATGGGTACTGTTTGTAAGTGCAATTAGGTAAATAAGTACAATAAGTACAAATAATTCAGCTTTTGTTAACAATGCAATGACGAACATTGGAAGCACAGCATTTGATACGTCAATCCATGGTATGAGTGTTTAAACTTTTAGACTTTCTTTTACGTGCATGCCTATTATAGATGAAATCACACCCAAGTGTACCAGAACTTATCAGAACACTTTCGTTCGTAAAACTTTAAAAAAAAAATTTTAGACGAATATTGTCACGTCTACTTTTAGATGCTTGTCGGATTTACTGAAGTTCTTTCGCGCTATTGACCTGTTTTTTATGCACCTACCAGCTGTGCTGATCATCGCATTCCGAAAAATAATGACACCCATAAAAATCGCAACTTATGGAAGTTATTGATCAATTTTAATGCAAGTTTCAGAAAATGTCTAGTTCTTAAATGTTTGCACGTAGTGACAATAAATTTTCGGCCAGGGTGGAATAACTGTCAATTTGCGAATTGCTTGCTCACTACTGCCTTCTGAAAATTTTTGAATGGCAAGAGTTCATCAGTGTGAATATTATCAGCAATTAAATGATTTTGAACGTGGCCATATTATCGACCTGAGAGAGGCCGGAATTCTACTGAGAGATATTTGTGGCCGTATAGATCTTGACATTGCAACGGTGGTCAGATGTTATTCCAGATGACCCGAAGAAGGAGATCAATAGCGTCGTCCTAGATCTAGACGTCCTCAGGGTACTACAGATCGTGAAGAACGTCGTTCAATATCTTTGGCCACAAGAGACTGATATTCCTCAACTCGGTTAATTGCAGTAGACTGGATGGGAGGTGTAGGATGCAAAATACCAATGTCGCCGAATAAAATCTGATGGGTACCGTTGACTTTTATGTCTTCCTCTGACACCACTTAACTGTGCCTGCAGACTATAATGGATCAACGAAAGAGTAAATTGGGCACAATAATAGCATGAAATTGTATTCAGCGACGAGTCTCAATTTTGTTGGTTGGTCCAGGATGGTCAAAGGAAGGTTATGCGGGAGCGTGGGCAACTCAGAAGTTCAACATTTTCTGTATAATCCAGCACAGCCTTCACACTAGGAACAATAGTATGAGGTGCAATATGTTATGGTAATAGATTACCCTTGACCTTCATTGACGTTAACTTAAACGCAAACGGTTACATTGGCAATGTGCTGGATTCTGTTGCACTTAAATGTTTTTGTGGGATGGAAAATGCCATTTTCCAATAATACCATGCGCCCACATACAGCACGGGCTACAATACGTTTTTTGAAAGAAACTAACATAGTCGTCCTCCTATGGCCTGCTTGGTCGTCTGATTTGTCATCCATTAAGCATTTTTAAGATGTTATCATTCATCTCTATATGTCTAGCTCCACATATAGCACACACAGAACTAAATGATGTATCTGTTAGTACTTGAGTGACCTTTCCGTCAATAATTGTCAGCAATAGTTCATGTTTGACTTCGACTACCCTGTCATCTTTTCATAGCAGTGATGAAGCAAGTTCATCAATGTATCTCTTGACATTATCAAAAGTCTCTCTAGTCTGCTGTGAAGTTTGCTTGACAAATTTTATGAAAATGGGTCATCAATAGCGAACACAAGAGCACATATTATTTTGACAGACTACAAGATTTGTTGATAAGTCTATTAGTTTTATAGGCACAAGGGAAGCAATAAATAAATTGGCATCTAATATTAACTAGGTCTCACCTGGCAAAGCCTGTTTATATTCACTTTGAGTTGCTGATCCGTCACAGTCCCATTTAACGTATAACTTCAGATTTCTGTATCCTAGTTTGTACACCGAATTAATTTAAACAGTCTGAGCTGTAGTATGGTCTAAAGGGTGTTGCAGATTAATACAAGCTCTAACGTCATTAATTTAGATACTGGAGATTGGGGGATAACACATCCTTTTCGCATCTAATATCATATTATATGACGGAAAGATAAATACATTTTCTTCAGATAAACAAGACCTTAATAAACCGTATTGACATTTCATTAAGTCCAAATCAATAAATATTCACAGAGCTTCTGTTTTTGAATAAGAAGTGATTAATTCCGTATCACATGTCATATTCTTAACAACCTCCTTTTTGTCTTCCTAAGGTAAAGTTCGTACAATACTCACAATAGAGGCATACATCTAATTCGCCAATAAACCATAAATGTTGGACATACACGTTATGTATAAATTCAAATCCATATGCTTGTACGAGTTCCATATTTTTCCATTTTTTGATTTCTCTGACAATTCTTCGTATGGCTTAGGAGATCGACCACGTTCGCCTAAAGAAGTTGTAGGAGTATTAACTTCGTATGTTACCTTGAATTTACCATTCAACCAAGCACTGTTAGTATTTTCAAAATGATCCTTTATGCTTCTCGCCTTTTCCAATCGATCCTTAAATTTAAATGGTAAATTTTTTCGAAAACTTACTCCAACTATATCAGCTCTCTCTGATGACAATGTAAAAGCGTCCATCAAATATGATTTTAATTCAGTATAATTTGTTCTTGGAGTATATAAAAGGTCACACAAAACCCTACGAGCACGAACCAAGTCACTTATTGTGATAAATAAATGGTTATAAATTTACCAACTCAAATAAATATTGAAAAGACACTTTAGGTATGTTAGACAATCAATTTCAACTTTAATTTATATGATTCGGATTGAAGTGCAGTGCAGAATGTAATTACGAACTCGGGGTTTTGATATCTTTTGCGGTTATTGCAAACATATATCTTTATCACTTACCCATAATTAGAGCTATCGAGCTATCACAAGTGTCTACCACTAAATTGATTGTGCGTTGTTATCATTATTTCAATTATCAAACCTCATAAATAAATATTATTTTTATTGTGTTCGCTTTAGGAATACCATCCGTAAATAACAAACACGTACCAAAGGTTTAAATTCTATATTTTTGTCTAACAAAAAAAAGGCAAAAAAGGAGCAAACAATTTTTATTTCCATGTAATTTAGAGTAAACATATATTTTAATAAGATAAGTACCAAGGCAGCAGTAAATAGCGGTAATTTTCGAATGTCTATTTGAATACCAAGTACAACCCGTAAGAAAGACGCACATTAAAACAATAATATCTCATTACTTAAACTACAGATCAATGTGTTTGTATTTTTTATAAATACTGCAAGCTTTGTGCTTTCTAGAAATGTATAACACATATATAGTTCTAGATGAAACATTTCCAGGAAACTTATTTGAAGTGCCTGTATGAGTAATTCAGTCGAAGCAATATTCTGACCTCTGTACTTCAGCAATTCATTTTATTAATTCGGTTATAAATAAAAAAAAATTATATCAAAATTAAATTACCTGTTCACAAGTTCACAAAGAGATAACTCTCTTTCTATCTTAGAAATATTTTGGTAGGATTTAAGAATAACATGAATATTTCCAAATAACCATGAATAACATCGATTTAGGTTTGTATTTATTGCTGTTACAAAAGAAGTCCCCATCTTGAGGTATGCATCCCTCAATTTCAATTTACGGCTTGTTTTACAACTAAAACTAAGATTAGACTACTTAATTAGCCCATTGTCTTTTTGCTTGTTACTATCAATGTAATTAATTTATTTCTTACATCACCCTTATTACTACGCATTTGTTGGCTGCGCGCACGATTAGCACTTTTAACCTATTAGTAGGATTTCCACCTTCCGCACTGCGCGATTATATGACCCTTTAGCAATCAGTACTGTTAGAATTCTTACTTATTTTATTATCTTTTCCTTTGTAAACCTGTATAAATTTGCTATAGGCTCATGCATCAGTATTGTAACAAAACTAGCTAACTGTTTACAATCTTTATTTATATTCACTAAAATTCTACAAGTAACTATGTACACTAATTTATTTTAAATGTTTAATTATTTATTTTACAATCTACCAGCAGCAAAAATTTATTTATAGTTCTATTTGTGTATATTTATATTTATATCAGTATTGCACAGTACAAGATTCTAACAAAAACTAACTCTAAGAGAACTCAATTAGCTACATATATAAGAACGATAATTATAGAAACAATAAGAATATAACATTCGAGAATACTACTCATAATAATGATGTAATGCTATTACTCATTGCTGACCTAATTGAATTGACAGACATAAATTACTGCAATGAGTCATTTGCTGATTACATCATCCATTTCATTATAAAGAAAACTTTCTAGAATTTTCCATTTACTGTTTCTAATTTTTGTTACACTGCCCCCTCCTTAAGACTGTTACGTCGCGTAACAGTGATCTTGACTTTGCACTTCCGATGGTTCTATTTTCGTTGGCGAATGTCGGTATCTGCACTGCGATACATACTTGCAGTCCTATCTGTTGAGGAAATGGCAGTCCACAGATTTTATCGCTGGTGGAATCCCATTTGGATTCCAACCGCACACCAGGATCTTGACATTAGTGCCACAAAACACTACCTCCAACATGTTACGTAACACGCACCAATTAAGCTGGTCTTGGCCACAGCCGAGCTTTGGTACTGTTAACATTCTACTGGCGCCGGCACAAATATGTTTCTTTAAATCCCATAATGCCTTCCACAAGTCTTCATAACGTGGCTTTTGATGAGAGAATGCTTTCGCCACAAGGTAGTAAATACATCGCATACCTTGGCGGTGACGACGAAGTAGGTGACATGCCTCGCCAATTTCTGGCTCTTATTGCAGTGTTTCTTCTACGCCACCATGCCTCTTCTTAAACTCAACTGCGATGCCACGGGACATTCGGATGTCTTTAGCGACACAATGAGCTAAGGGTACATCAAACAGAATCCTGTACTCCTCAGTGGTAACCCCAAATCTAGCTTTTTGGCGTCCCGAGTACGTTGTCATAAAGTTCACGGTTTTTGACTCCTAGTTCTTCCACTCCGGAATGGTTCGCCCTTTGCACACATTCTTGCTGTCCTGGTTCTGCATTCCTCGCAGTGTATGGGGCTTACCGATTCATGTGGACCACTTTGGGCTTTCCTCTGGGCAATTTCATAATTCGGTAGAGCACATCGTTCATCCTTTTTACGACTTTATACGGACCTTCCCAAGATCTTTGCAATTTGAGGGATAGAGCTCGTCGTCGCTGAGGTTGGTACAATCAGACTAGATCATTGGTTTGAAATCCTCCCGTTTTGGAACTTACATCATACTGGACTTTCATTCGATCGCTGGTAATCTGAATGTTACTACGAACTCTATCATGAATAGAATTTAGT
>JAHWXV010355388.1:0-11351 GCA_024586415.1 Phrixothrix hirtus
GGTACACCAATATTAATGGAAAAAATCCAACTATAATTAAATTCCACGAACATACCAGACATGAAAATAGATTTGAAGACGCTTCGATGGAAAGAAATATTCCTGAACCCTATAGTACCAATATCAAGCCCAAAGTTCATCAATCATTACCCGAGCACCGGGACAACAATAATATACTTATTAACATTTGCAGCAATTGCAGTCTACTTCGTAAGAAGATATTATCTTAAAAGAAAAACTCTAACTCCCAGAAGACAAGCAGACGAAACTTCCGGAAGAAGCTCAATTCTAGGGATGGAGGAGTTATGTGACAGCTAAAGTGTACAATAGACAATATTTTATCTATGTTAACTAAGCACCTCTTATGTTATAAGTAGAGATGTTAATTCAATTTAAGTTCAGATCAGAATATACTTGCAGTTTAGAATAGTCGTACTGTAATTAATAAGTTATAGTTGTATAAAGTTATATTGTAACAATTGAATAATAAATTATATTTTTTAATAGTTTTATAAAGTTAAAACTTAACTTATACATATTAAAATATTTACCTAATGAATATTTTGCATAATATAATTAGTGTTTATGTGCCATTTATATAGCTGAAAGAGAATAAACATTAATATAAAAGTATTTATACCTAATACGCAATGTTATGTTCTATTGTATTGAAAAGACAGCGATCCCTTTGTTACAAGATAATTGCATACAGATTTGCTTAAAGCGAAAGCATCACGATTTGAATCAATTTTAGGTTGTTATAGAGGGGTAATTTTATTTTTCCACTCGCCAGGAATAACATATTATTATCATTTTCAGTCTATGTAGTTTAATAAACAGTAATATACTCGTTAATTTATTTATTATTATAAAATTATGTAAAGCAATACAAGCACGTGCAATTTTTGTACAATTTTCAAATAAGCCCCAAATTGTAGTTTTTAATGTTTGCCAGCGAGCACAAGAAGTGCCAAAAGCATTTTCAATAAGGCACGTTGATCGTGATAATCTATAATGGTATATTTGCTTATTTCTAAATAATGTTCTAGGAAATGGTCTCATTATGTCGGTTTTTAAAAGAAACGCAGCATCAGCGACAAAATAAGACGGAAATGCTTCATACTGTTTGATAAACTATAGTCCTCTGGTGAAGATAACTCTTCATGAATAAAAGCTTTACCTAATGACAAATTTTGAAAAATTCTTAAAATAGAGATCATTATATTTTGTAAATAATCAAAATGCTTTTTCGTAATTATCGCCATAATCTTGATTTCCATATGCTCTTATATCTACATCACAAGTAGCCATAAGTACTATGCTAAAGGTTTTTTCTAATTAAAATACATAGAGCCTCTATTTAGTGCACTTTGACTAGATATACTTATGTTTCCCATGCACAACTCCGATAGTTGGGCATATCCATTTCTACCACAATTTTTCAGCGATGTGTTTGTACCCATCCCGGTTAGGAGGTATAATATTCTAGGAAAACAACTTTCCATAAACCCTGGAAAGTTTCATACTGTTGATTTTCCCATGGAAAGCCTCATACCAAATATTGATATGGCACTCCTTGGTACAAGTATCTGGAACAAATATACAGGGTGTCTATTTGAAAACTTTCAAGAGATATCGTAAATTATTCAAAACTGTTTCGATAATATAGTGGGGGACCGAAATGGCCTTACAAATATAGCACCACCCCCAACAGCCCGCTTCTACAGCCGCCCAAACTTCAAAATCTTAAGTAACAACCCCCTACACGTGACACATTGTTGGAAAGCTCTTGAAAAATGCTTTTCATTGATACCATACAAGGGTAATTTTGGTTATGTAATTATTAACTGATTCAATAATAAGATGTAGGGATCATTGTCAACTACTTAATTAAGATCAGAGTTTACCTATGTTTACTGAAGACATTAGCAATGGTACAAAATCGCGTTTCAAAAAACAAAACAATTGTTTTCAAATAAACGCTATTATTTGACATTTTTAAAACGAAGTATGAGTAATTCTTGTATTAGTCAACAAATCATTAACCAAATGAGAAAATTTCTGTGTTTTCTCTGTTTATTGAGAATAAATTGAATTTTATTTAGGCAGTTATGCCAATAAACTGCAAATTTAGGTTTAATGGTTTGTTAATGACTTTTGAAATTAACTGATAAATAGTTTCCAAACCCAAATAAATAGCACTTGATGGTTTCATTACATTACTTTGTCTAATATTCTTCTGTGAAGTTAAGTGTTATAATGGTGTACACGTTGACAGAGAAGGTTGAAACAATTTTTATTTATGGGTCTGAGGACCCCTGTGCATTAAGAACAGCTACTGTTTTTAATGTCATACAGTACGGAGAAAACGTCAGTCATACGTACATCCGTTAATTAATCTCAAAATTTGAAGAAACATGATCGGTTGCAAATAAAAAACGTACAGAACCACGAATACTTGATGAAGCCACGCAGGTAGAAATATTAGGGAATTTTGCAACGACTTCAACATTATCTCTTCGCAGAATCTACGGAAAGTGCTTAAACGTCATAAATTTTTCCCGTACAAGATGTAAATCGTTCAAGAATTGGCTCAGGATGATTATAACAGGGGAATACAATTTTGTGAAGAGATGACCGAGAAAATTTGAACTATTCCGAAATTGGCAAAAAATATTTGTTTTAGCGATGAATGCATATTTTTCGCAAATGTAATGGTCAATAAACATATTGCCGCTATTAATCAGATGACAATCCGCAAATTACTGCATGTATATTAAATATACAGACAATGAAATATAATGAAACCATCAAGTGTTATTTATTTGGATTTGGAAACTATTTATCAGGTAATTTCAAAAGTCATTACAAACCATTATACGTAAATTTGCAAGTTTATTAGTATAGTTGCCTAATTAAAATTCAATTTATTTTCAATAAACAGAGAAACGGGAGCAATTTTCTCATTTACTTAATGTTTTGTTGACTAATATAAGAATTACTCATACTTTGTTTTAAAAATGTCAAATAATGACGTTTATTAAAAAACTATTGTTTTGTTTTCTGAAATGCGATTTTACACCATTTTACATACAGTAAATGTAAACAAATTCTGATCTTAATTAAGTAGTTCACAACGATCCCTGCACCTTGATATTGAATCAGTTAATAATTACTTACCCAAAATTACCCTTTTATGGTATCAATGTAAAGCATTTTTCAAGATCTGTTTAAGATTTTGAAGTTGCAGTGGCTTGGGGGGCGGGGGATTGGGGTGGCGCTATATTTGTAAGGGCATTTTGGCCCCCCCCCCTTCACATTACCGAAACGGTTTTGAGTAATTTACGATGCCTCTATTTTTTTAAATACAGCCCATTGAAAGTTTCCAATAGATACACTGCAAAAATGTTTTTTATATCGGCGCAAAAATACATTTATCGCCATTAATACTGATGTCCTAAATGACGCCTCATACTGAAGTAGCAAACCAATATAGTAATGTGTTGTACTCTTTGCAGTGAATTTAGTGATTATAAAGTCATCTACCAATATGAAAAAGTTCTTTTTAAGTGAAGAATATTCATAAGAGTCAATGAATTGAAGTGAACCTATCTCGCCGTCAGACGTGTCACTCTAATTATTATGAAAAATGTTTTTTTTAACCTTTTTCTCGTTTGTGTCTCCTTTTAATTTGCTGGTAATTCATTTCAAACTGGAATAGATGTGTAAATTTTTAAATCCTATTCCCATTTTCGGTCTATATAGATTCCTCTAAAATTATTTCTATATTAGACGTATGTGGCTCTCAAAAAATCTTTTCGGTTGCGTTACTACATTTATTTTTTATCAAATTATCTGTTTCAATTTAAGTGCTTCAAAATCTAATCCTAAATTACTCCAATTTTATCAATTTCAGATGTATTCCGAGGTTGGCCTGTAGCAGTGTTTTCAGTTGAATCCACATATGAGAAAGGAAAACGGTTAACAAGTCAAATATCTAGTTCTTTAAATGAGTTTATAATATTCTGTCTGGTAAATATCTAATTAAAGACTATTAGTAAATTGTTTTAAAGGTCTGATTGTAATGACCTTCCCTGAATTCAATACAGATGGTCATAATAAATATAAATAAACGCAGATTTAAATGAACCAAATACCCCCACATACAGAGGTTGTATTCCATGAATTGTATCGAACGGGAATGATAAAAGAACTATTCCACTGATATAAGAGACTTATCGTTGTCTACGATGAAGACAATAAGATGTTGAAGATAGCAAAATGAGTAAATTTTACCGTATACTAAGACTCATAGAAATAATTGCTTAGTCATCCAAGCAGAAGTATTTCCCTAAATCAAAGGGGACTGTGGGTTTCTTATATATATATATTGTTCGAAATTCCTCCTATGTATATGGGAGGTATGGTGTTACATTGTGTATAAAGTAGTTATCAATTATTGTTAATTTTTAAACATATTGATTTTATTATACAAATTATAGATTTACAGAAGATGCTTAATAAACATTTATTGGAGAAGAATTAAATAGCCGATGAATTATTTTGTTACAGAAAGGCAACACAATATTCATCTATATATATATATATTACCATTAAAATTTGATTTAAATAAACATATTTCATATTTCTGCTTCAACTGGGTTATAATGCAGTAAGTACATTGATGTTTTAACAGACATTGAAAATATTACTTCGGAAACTTAAAATTTCTCTTTATGTGATTCCTGGCTTTAATATGGCAAGAATTATGTGATAAATCTTTTATATCCGAAATCTACTATAGTGTCTTTCAAATATATGTTTGTGATTGTTGCATCTGTTGTTCAATTCAATATTTGAGACAACCCCTCCTCATTTAGCTCCATTCTAAAATTAAAGGCTTTGATGCAGTAAAGAGCCATACAAATAAAAGGTATTTACATGGCCAATTCATTTAGGTTATGCCCTTCTTGCTGACAAATGCCCTCACAGGCTTCAAAATGGCGCCAGTTCTATTCGACATTTAAGGGCAGTGGAACCAAATTAAAACATATTGAGGGTATCAATAAGTTCGTGAATTATTATCCGACGATTCTCACGAACAAACCGTCAAACTTCGGTCACAAATTCCTAGGTTACTGGACGTGGAGGATAGACCAGACCCGATATCACCGTCCGCCGATATTCTGTCGTTTTTAAAGCGGCTCAATGTTTCGTTTCCCTAAGCTTACTGAATGATTTCAAATGTTTTCGTTACAAATTTCCCTACCTTGATGCAGAACTTACTGTTTGTTCGTTGCTCAATTTTTAAGTACATCATAAAATCACTGACACTGTTGTACACCTCGTTAGACAAATTCACCTGCACTCCTCTCAACGTAGCTATCGCAATCAAACATAACTCATCAAGGTTAAAACTTCCTCCTGGTGTACACTCATTTCCCAAAGTTTATGATTTTGTCTGCAGCATATCTTGTAGAATTAACATAGTTTCATATATAAATTAGTTTAATTCTATCAAAACAAAACATCAAAGTATTCATATCTTTTGATTAATTAAACATTTCAGCAATTAGATTTACAATTTATAACAAATAGTAGTATCTTCATTGTTTCATGAGAATAAGAGTATTTAAATATTAAATATCCATATTAAATATTTTATTAATTTACTCAAATAACATTATTTTTTAACATTTAATATATTTGACATCACATAAATTACAAAATAAATCAATATTAAATATAAATGGTAGGTATCAAAATATTATTTACTACAAAATCATGTCCATTACTTAAATGATCGAATAATTAATATTCTTCTACCATTTCTTCTTCTTCTTCTTCTTCTTCTTCATTTTCTTCTTCCACATATTCGTCATCAACTTTTGCTTCCTAAAATATAGAAATTTAAATTAACAATGTTAAACAAAATACAGGCTACTTTAAAATAACTTAAGTAAAAATTATGTGATTGTGAAGGCCAAAGTGTAAGTTTATTTACATTATAATTTCGCAATATTTCAACCAATTTTGTGTAACTACTCGATTATTTAATATAATATATTTAATTTAGTATTCTTGAATATTTTTGAATCATTAGTAGTAAGATCTTTAAACAATTTTAGTAAAGCAACAGTGTTTACAAGGTCTTCTACAATTGATTCTACAGTAATAACGTATCAGTTGCATAGGATTATCTTTAGCAAATTGTTCTCATTTTACAAAAATATCCTTGGAAATGTTTTCTGGTTTATCCTCGTTTATTTAAGTATTAAGACTAGTAGCGCGCTTTTAAATGACATTACTCAATTTCTAGAGTTTATTGAATAATTACCACCCTACACTTTTATGGAAAATATTGAAAATGCCGACTTTTTGAGAACTGCCAGAAAACGTATATACAGCAACTGGAAAGAGCACAGTAAGTATAGGAACCTAGTCTGTAATGTAGGAGTAGTACAACTAATGTTGGATATGTTGAAATATAACGATTTTCTTTATCACACTATAAAAATCACATTAAAATTATGATAATCCAGGATTATATTCCCCATAAATATAACAATACTATTCCAACATTAAAGACCTTTTCTGAAGTTATATCTTTAGTTCATTGATACACATAAATATGTTTAGACTCATTATAATTGCAATACGTGTCTTAGAATAAATAATATGTTATTTTAATATCTAATTACTGTATGTGGGTTTATTTGATTAACCTATCCAATACTTATTCGTAGACAAAAATTTAATATCATTTGGGAACAATTAAAGGTTGTAAATGAGTTTTCATTATTATAACACATTGTTTTATTATTTTAGTTATTTTTGATAGTGACCTATTTTATTTAAACACAAAATTATTATTAAAACTCTTATAATGTAGTTGTAGAACACATCAAATAAAAAAACACCAGCCTTTTTACAAGACGTGTTAAAAATTCAATGTTAGTTATTTTATCCATTATTAACAAACGCGATGTTCAACTTAAAACTAAATGGAATTAAATTAATAAACACACAGCTGATATCGAGATATTTTCAATATAGTCCAAAATGCTTAATTTCCTTAGATATTTTTCGGATTATTTATGTCGCATCAAAATTTTGAATACAGTTGAATATTTTGTAAACACTAGAGTGCTAAAAAAGGTTTAGACAAGAGTTACAACTCGTACTTAAAACGATGTGGTGAACAAAAATATCAATTTGACTCTTGATGATGTTTCAAAGATCAACTTGGTTTTTTACAATAGAATATTACAATTTATTGGGCATTATTACAGTTGACATCTAGATATTCTTTCTAATACTTATGTATCTTCTATAACTAATTATAGTGCTGTTCAACAACAATATAATATGCCAGATATTTCAGTTACAATTAGTAATATCACAGAACTAGAAATTCTTGAATCGATAAAGAAGCTTGGAAATAAATCAACAGCTGGGCATGATAAGATTCCAAGTTTCATTGTAAAAGACTGTGCACGAGCATTTAGTATACCCCTTGTTATTTTGTTTAATTTATCAATTGGTACATCTTGCTTTCCTGATCTCTGGAAAATTGAGCAAGTCTGTCTAGTTTTAAAATCTGGGGATTCTGCTGAAATAACTAATTATAAGTCCATATCTATATTGTCCAACTTCGCTAAGGTATTTGAACTTATTATTCAATCACGAGTGTACCCTTGTGTTTAGAAATGGTAATCTCCAGAGCAACACGGGTTCATGAAATATAGATCGACCACTACTAATGTAATGTGCCTCACGTAGTTTTTTTCTGATTCTCTTGACAGAAGACGCCAAATCGATGTTATTTACACCGACTTCGCCAAGGCGTTTGATCGTATTGCTCATCTTATTATAATTAAAAAACTTGAGGAATTTGAGTTCAGTGCTGACCTACTTGCATTATTAACATCATACCTTCACAATCGCAAGCAATATGTATTCTATAATAACTACACATCTACATGGTATCTATCTACATCAGGTATTCCTCAAGGGTCAAATCTTGGTCCACTGTTGTTTCTTTTATTTATTAATGACTTTGCCTCTATAATTTTATGCCAAAAGTTGCTTTTCTCTGACGATTTAAAAATATATGCAGATATAGCTAATGTTAATGACTGCTTATCATTACAATTCCACCCAAATCAACCTATTGATTGGTGTAATACGAATCACCTACCGTTAAACATTTCAAAATGCAGAATTATATCATATACACGTAAATTACAACCAATATCGCTCAACTACATAGGAACAAATATAGTACCTCGCCCAAGTTCTATTAAGGACTTAGGAGTAATTTTTGATTCGAAGTTGACATTTTCTGAACATTTCAATGAAACCTTATCTTCTTCCATGAAAACACTGAGTTTTATTATTCGAAATACCAAATCTTTTATTAATATAGCGACCCTTAAATTACTATTCTCTGCACTTATACGTTCTAAATTATAATATTGTGTGTTAGTATGGTATCCATATGACGAATACCAGAAAATTAGTATAGAAAATATACAGAGGAAATTTTTGAAATATTTATCTTTTAAATCGATTTAATAATATCTCCTTGAATAGTAGACGTGGTAAAACTAGTATTTCATTTTTGTATCAACTTGCTCATGATAAGATTGATTGTCCCGCTCTTCTACAGTTAATAAATTTTTATGTACCTCCCTATAGATCTTGAGGATCACTTACATTTTATAATCCTACACCTAACACAAATCTTTTAGTTAAATCACCAATTCATGCAATATGTAGAAAATTTAATATTATTTCTGAAGATTGTGATATATTTTTTAATACATTAGATATATTATTAAACAAGGTATATATTTTCTTTCCTTTCCTATAAATAGTAATTATCTTTTAAGTATAATTCCTACAATAACTATTAAATTATACTAATTGTATTATGATCAAATTGACCTGTAAATGGAAATTTTTTCTATTGGTCAATAAATACATATTATTATTATTTATTATTATTATTAACGAAGCATTGAATTAAACCTATCAAGAAGGCATTTTGGAAAACTATTTGTAAATCGATCATAAACAATTCAAAAAAACTCTGCACCTAGTTATAAGGTAGTGTTCTAAACTTTATTTGTGCAGGTTAATCCTTGTCTAGTCAAAATCTTAGCTCCTAGACTATAAATTATGTTCACTTTTAGAGGGAACCAATTACCATAAAAATATCCAAATACTGAATCCTTAAAGAAATTTTAAAGTAAATCAACGATTAATTTTCCAATATATGAAGTGAGTGGTGCAATAGTGTGAAACGTCTTTTATTTTTAAGCATCCTGTATATAATATACATATAAAAGTTATTTAATTGATATTTTCATGAATTCTGATATTAAGCCTTTTGAAAACATCTCGTATATGAAAGAGATTATCTTTAAACATTTTGTTTTTGCAACGTATGAAATTAAATTAAAAGGATAGTGTTTTTATTATGAGGATAAAGAAATTCCTACTTCATTAAAATGAATTCAATTAAAAATATCATTTAAATTATTTTTAGTTATGTAAAAATTATTTCGTTTAACGTATATAATGAATTTTGAAGGTCATAGACATTTTCCCCTATCCTGTACACGATTTAGTCCAATATTTTAAGTTATTTCATTTTTATGTTGTCAACGTATTCTTTACAAAACAGATCATGATTACGCTCGTTGATACTCGGCTGAATTTAGATTGGTTGATCCACGCTATAACGTTTTCTTTTGAAATTGTAATAAACGATAGATGAAACTTAAAATTGCGACTACTCCCGCTAGAAATTTTTCTGTTAAATGATGCAAGGAAACGCTTTCCTTTGTTAGACGACTTTCGTTTTGTGTTTTCCAATGGTTAGACATGTTTTCTGCTCGTTAACTTTAAAATCCAAGAATTCCATTTCTGTGACGTCTTCATAACTGCAGTTTATTTCATGCTTTGTGATTTATTTTTAATGTCAATTTACGGGAAAATTCAGTAATTCAACATTTCCCTTGTGAGACTTCTTAACAAACACCAAAAGCACGTTCTGCCGCCATTGTTGGTAACAAGGAATTTCTGATATTCGTAAGGAAGCTAATATGTTCAAATAATTGAAAACGGAAGATTCTTGATAACACCCAAAATTATGTAAACTAGATTTGATACACGTGTAATTTTTACAATTTAATTGATTTCCATCAACCTGAAAAGGACCGACAATTCAAGTTAACAGTTATTGACTGTATTTGAATACTATTTAGAGATTGCAAAGTGTAATGTAGGATAAAAATTTGTAAAGTAATATATACAGTGCTTATAGATATTGATCGGATAATTTTATTTTATGATCACTTGAGGGATATGTATGTGTGCTTCACCATTTTGTATTTATTTTAACTTAAGTTAGTTATTATTATGATTAAATTGTGAGATTCCCATTTTGAATAAACCATAACTGCTTTTGACAATAACCTCATGTTGACTTTATCTTGATTATGGACCAGATATATGACAGTACTATTCATTTATTTTTATTATATTTGTGTATTTCATGTATACCTTTCATTTCAATAGCATGAACAGTTGACTAGCAATATTTTTAGATATTTCAGATACATAGTAGATTAGGTAAGAACATAGTACATTGTATACCGGCGACTCTGGTAATAAGTTTATCTAGCAACTGTTGTTAGCCTGAGATTACATAGTCCAGTGACATCGTTATACTTCGCAAGGCTTCATTTTAAGCAATTCTCGCTAGGTTATACCTTCAAATTTAGTCTACAATCATCTACATTTTATCTTTAGCAATTTTTACGCGATTTTTGGTTATCACTGCCTTGCCTTTTTTAGTTTTCTTAGACAAAGTAGTTAATTGCCCAAAGATAATGGCGCCCGCATATTCCATTATTTTGACTATTTACTTTCAAGGTGATTGATTACAGTACTAAAATTCGTTCTAAAAGGATCTACTTCCTCTCGCTGGCTACCATCGCAAAACTGCCATTTTGAAAGTTGCGAGGAAAAGGCATAAGGGGCTTAAAATCTATTTTGACTGTGACAATAGACAAGTGAGTAAAATGGGTAAAGCGCTGGCAGTTACTCCGAAAATAATGTCGTTTTGTTGGCAAATAAATGTTGAAAATTTTATTACAAAATGATTTATTCTAACAGTATTTAGGATTAGACTAGGTGTATGTGTATGTCTGTGTGTGTGTGTATGTGCGTGCGTGCGTGTGTGCGTGCGTGCGTGCGTGCGTGTGTGTGTGCGTGCGTGCGTGCGTGCGTGCGTGCGTGCGTGCGTGCGTGCGTGCGTGCGTGCGTGCGTGCGTGCGTGC
>JAHWXV010355399.1:0-12206 GCA_024586415.1 Phrixothrix hirtus
AATAATAATTTGTGAAAAATATTCATTTCATTATAAAATTTACAAAATATGCAAAAAATGCATATATATGCACTTTGCATATATTCCGCCCCCTAGTTATCAAATACTCAATAGCAGTAGCTATAGTAAATTTGTTCTTACGATCAGAAGCAACAAAATAATCAGAAATCTGTTTCGAACTTCGGACAACGCGGTAGGATGAATTTGTTAACATTGCGTGTCAATAAGTGTAAAATTTGCAAACATATATAAAATTTAAATAACGAGCGAAAATTTGACCGTAAAAAGTAACGTAAACGTTTAAAAATATAAACATTTACCAATTTAGTCAGGTTTGAAATGCGAAATAATTTAATTAATTAACAAAACTAAGAAGAATAAAGAATTTAGTCAACTATTTATAAAATTGAATTTAAAACCCCAAAAGTGTAGTAAACACAAAATCAAGTAATTAAATACAAATTCTAGAGTCCTAAAGGAGCAATTTAGGAATTTAATGAAGGTAAATATGGAGATTGATAGAATAACCACCCTCAATAATTTGGAGCCGAATTTAGGTCGTTAGAATTAAAAATAGTGAGGTATAACCTATCACAATTATATCAGGTCACCACTAATCAAAAATATTGGAAAAATTAATCAGATTAGGCAGTAAAAATCGGCAGCAATATGATATCCGAATTAAGATAACAGCAAATTTGGCACCAATGGACGGAGACCGAATGATAAAAGTGCAATAAAGGAACTAGAAACATTTAATTTACCCTTAATAATAAAATTACTATTTAAATCCAAATTACTAATGTATATATTCCTTTTACCCTATTGTAAATCGCTAACAAGCCAGCACATGGCTCAAGATATTGATAACCTGAGGTTATCACTCATATATAAAATATAAAAATTTTGTATTCAAAAATCCTTATAACGTTCTCAATCAAACATATTCCTACTTGAATGTCTATAAAAAAAGGCAAACAAAAATCTGTGAAATTAATTAATTAATATCAAAGAAATTAAGTACCGTAAAGCAAATTATTGTAACATTTCCAACAAATAAGTGCGAAGAAATGGCTACTCTTAAATGGAATAAATATTAAGTTTGCAGAAAGATAAATGTAATTTGAACTCATCAAATTATCTTAAATTAAAATGCACAGGTGAACATTCATAAAATTTGCTAAGTAAATTAAATATTCAGGTGACCATATGAATAAATCTGAATGGAATTTATATTCAAAGCTTCTTGCCTCACGAAGAATATTCTTCCTAGAACAGTCCGAAATTAGATAATTGTCTAAATAAAATAAACTAAATCTTCGGGTATTTTCCAAGGATAAACCTGTTAATTATGGAGATAAAGAAACAGTGTAAATAAACGTGTTTATCACGAAGAAATAAAGTTAATTATACCACCAGAACAGTTCTACCAAGAAGAACGAAAGAAACCTCGCAATTTTTCTAAATATTCAATTCGAGCCCTTTCGAGGATTTACAAAATTTAAAAATTAAACAATGAGAATGACAAATTAAGTAAAAAAAAGTGCCAAGGCATATTTTTGTGATTTTCCCAGAAAATCGTGCCAGTCGTAAAGACTAACATAGGCATTATCAATCATTTTTGGTCTACATGCTGAGTCGATTTTTCTATAGAGGCTTATTGTCTGGTTTCTAGTGAATAATTTTGGGCGCTGTTTTAGCTTATCTGTGAATAAATATGCATACGTAACATTAAACTCACATATTTTATTGTAAACAGTAAAAATAGCTACAACTTAGCAAATAATTACATTCTAAACGATAGTACAGTTGCGACTAAGCTGCCACTTTGAACGCCGGGAGGTATGTCAGTCCTAACTGACTGACATTATATATCACTAACAACATATTTTCATCATCTATCTGATCAGATCCATACCTATAACGCTGCTGTAAATTATTTCTGCTTTTAATTAACGAGCTTGGCCTGGAGAGTTTACTTATGATTATAAGGTGTGGCTGGCATAACAAGCAACATCGTTGTTAGTCTTTTATGACTGGCATGGCAGCTGAGGTACCAAATAGATAATTCCAGATTTAATAAACATTAATAAATTATTTCCAGTAAGTAAAGCCAAGAAAATATTCGACATTAAATCAGAAATTAACCTTAGTGTATTTGATACATCTTAAAATGTTGAGCATAGAATTGATGGCTACATGAAGTTCTATCAAAAATGGAAAACCATTTAATAATTAATGAAATGAAAGTAAATAGTTATTTTAAAACTCCAAGCATGAATTATTATGGCAAAAATTAGTTTACAACCAAATTGTTAAAATATTTAACTGATGTACTACAAGTTACCACAGATTTAATTATGGAAGCAGAATATTAAAAATTGCATAATTACCGTAACGAAAAATTGAGGAACCAGATACAATATATTTCGCATATATTTAACAACAATGAACAAAAATTTTAAATATAAGCGTTTGAAAGACGCTGTGTGTTGAATTTAGTTTTAAATTTACTTGTGTGTTTAATTGTATGTTTTTAACTGATTTTTATAACATGGCCTATCTTAGTTGAACAAGAAAATTAAATTTCGTTAAGATCGTTTTAAATCAGAAATACTAAAATATAATTTAGTTTTGTTTGCGAAAGCTAACAAGTTTTCCTACTATAATTGCTTTTGTGCAGCTTTAATAATGTAATGCACTGTATTCCGGCAGAATCAATAAATTGTACTCTATATCCGCTTTTGATTATCTGTACTCTGAAAGCAGTAGGTCGGGTGTTATTTTCCTCACACTCGAGTTTCATCTTGTAATTCAATCAAACTGGGACTATTTGGTTGAAATACTTTGAAAACTTGGGGCTTGCTTTCATTTCTGTTTTTCAAAGTCGATGAATTAATAAAGTAACGCTGTATTATGTAGAGTTTTATTTACAAAATTAAACCTTTAAATTTCCGGTCTTTGAATTAAAGGGATTAAAAGCTTTGTATGTAAATTCACTAAACATGCATTCTTGTTTATTTTTTACCGATTCATTTAACATAATATGGCAATTATGGTTGACGTTTGTACTCACAATCATGCGTATCCTGAACTAGGTCTTAATTTATTTATACATTTTAACAAACCACTGATTTTTATGGTTTTTACCATAAAACAACAGTAAAAATATTTGTTAGTTTGCAAAGAATAATCTTAGACATCGGCAGCTACTTCGCAAAAAAATAAATTTGTTATGGATTATGCATTTGAAATTCAAATATTTTTACAAAGAACTCTATATAGTACAATCGTTTTATTATACGAGAAAAAAGTCATTTGTTGTTTTTTAAGAGATAAATTATTTACTTTTGTTCTATTCGATATTTTGTTTCGAAGTTTTCACCTATTTGCTGCGTGTTTTGAAAACAAAGTTATAAATTGCCGAAATTTCTAATCTAGATCATATAAAAGAATCATTTTATTTTATGATTATAAGTTATAAACTTACTGATACACAATGCATTATCTATAATCATAACTCAATGAAAATAGCACTAGTTGACCTGAGAATTACTATAAATTTATTTCTAATTTGAAAGTAACGATATGTATTTATATTAGGGTGGTTGTTCCAATTTTATAACTTCTTCACTTAAACTAAGTTAAAACATTTGGATCGATGTAGGTGCGCTTGAAGTATAAACTAAATTACCTAAGTGCTTCAATTCAGTTTTAATTCATACTCTTAGATAAACTTTTTAAAATTTCTGTGCAGTGGTAATTTTATAAACGACGTTCTAAACTAGCACACTTTTAGGTTTATGGAAGGATAATATAGATCAAAATGACAAAACATTCTATGAAAACAATGCAATTTACAGAACATCTAAAACGTAACATTGCATTAATTTCCACAGCCTATTTTTTAGTCATAATTACAGTAAGAATAAAATATTTCAAATAAGAATACACCCCACTGATGAGTAAAAATAATCCTGAAACATATCCGAGGTTTTCTTCGGCACATGAATGCCCATTCTTGTCTTATAAAGAATTGTAATTATTTTAAGCAATTATATTTTATTCAAAGAGGTTCGTCTTAACGGTCTTTGCTTTTAATAATCGCTTCATAGACGCTATGCTATTATAGTTGCAAGAAAACTAAAGCTTGACGCTGATTTCTGTCTGGGATGCACGAAATTTGCCTCGGCTAATGATATGTTTTACTTTGAAAATGTAAAATCAAAGCTTCGCAAACAGCATGCCATTGTTGTATATATAAAAGTACTCGTATATTAAGAGATCTTTGATCACAAAGCACCTTTCACTTAATTATGTTTAAAACGTATATTTTACTTAATTTTTATATCCCTTTGCTGACGTTTAAAATCATATAAGGCTTAAGAATATTATTTGCCATTGATTTCAAACAAAGTTGACGTTGTCCCGTATTTGTTTTTTGCTGACAGTGTTCGCTCTGCGTACTTTTCCTGTTTCAGCCCAATTTTCCAAGTCAATAGACTTTTGCCAATAGTGTTTCAACTTGAAAATGCTCTCTTTTTACAACTCTTCACTTTACTGATTTGGTCAAGTCAAGTCCAACAAAATGATTTTTTAAGTTTTTAAATAAACAGTAATCAGAGCGAGCTAAATCAGGGTAATACATTTATTTCAGTTATTGTGAGATGATGAGTTATTATGTTGAAGCAGAACACATTTGCATATCTTTCTTCTACGGTTTTCTTTAATATTTTCTCACACTTCTGTTAAGTGTAGTTTCCTATAATTGCCTGCTCTTTTTGTAAAAAATGTATGAGCCGAACACCTTTAGAATCCCAAAAAAACGATGAGCATGAATTATCACAGGTTTTATTTTTTCGACTTAAACCATATGATTTAAGTGGAATAGTTGAATGCCAACTAGTACATATAAGAAGGGATCAGTTTACTCAAAGAGTGATTGTTGAAATTAATGCGCCACTGATTCTATGTCGACAGCACGAACTGAACAAAATCAGAAGGCTACGCCAATGTCGCTTAAAGATACTAAGTACAGCAGTGTACAAATAATCCAAACTCCTCAGTAATCGAAACGCCGTGGCACTGTTGCATAAATTGATTTCTGTAATCTGAACATTCTGGTATCTGCAATTCGACTTTTTCTTAGATAAAATCTTCGTGGTAGTAATTAAAAATAGAACTGCCTGTCCCAATGAAGACTTAATTACTAACAGTTTATGACGTCAAAACCAATATAATGTATGAAATTGAGTAATTTCACGACAGACTACCAACTAAATGGTCGCACTCGGAACTATCGGTCGCTATGTCGTGTTATCTTCCCATCTTAGTGCCTAATCCAGTCGTTATCCATTATAACAATTTGCTCAAAAATTGTCCGGGTCTTCTTTAGGATAAAATAAAAGTTGGCGGCAAATGTTGACCCCAAATTCGTGAAACCCATCTTACGCAGGCATCATTCATAATGCAATGTAAGATTGGCCTGACTGCCCAATCCCTAATTCTTTAACATCCTTGCTACCTTTTATCGCCAATTTCCCTTTTCCCATAATGTCTGTACTTTGGTTATTGCCGTTCAGTCACTTCCTTCATCACACTCACTCGTTTCACTATATACACTAATGTAGCTGCATATCCATAAAAATTCTTCAAACGTGGAGCGATTTGTGTAAAATGATTTTCTTCTTCTGTAAGAAATTCTTAATTCAGAACCATGTATGCTATTTAAAGGGAATTGAAAGTAAATAAGTTACGAATGCGTGAGGTTATGATTAAATTGTGACAATGTGCCTTAAGCTTATTTTACATTAGTCTTTTTTTGGTCCAAATAAGGCTAGTCCATTTCCAGCAATTTTTAAAGGAAACTTTTTTACATTTTATTGAATAGAGTAACAAATGATTGTACGTATTTCGCACAGTTGCAATTGCCAACTTCTGAAAAAAAAATTCAGATTTATTTGTTCGACAGGTTAAGTGAGACTAGCAAATTAAAAAAATTAAAACTATTACGGCACATTAAACAAATTTACTCTCTTTATTGCAAACTGGAACCAAAACGGATTTGTAGTCAGGATTGGCTAAGCCGAAGACATAATCTTCATGTGGGAATGTGTTTATTGATAGAAAATGATTTAGAAGAAGATTTAGAAGCTTTTAAAAACGAATATACTAATGACAAATTAGGTTATGTTTTTTATTCTGTCATTGAGTGAAACTTGAATGCAATTAGCTGTTTCACACCAGGCAATTTTTTCTCCTGACTTATTTCTAGACTTGTTTTAGACCAAAAAAAGACTAATGTAAAACAAGTTTAATGTGGAAAAATTACCCTGCTGAAAGTTGCTCATGGTTAACAATTTTAACAACGCTAAGTTGAATAAAAAAATTATATTTTCCATTGAAATAAGTAAACATTGGAAATTAAACGCGACAATCATATATATCATTTAAATGCGCTCATATTTGCAATGTAACAGATGTAATGAAAGCTACATCGCGTTAACATTTCCCCTACTGTATAATTATGTATTAAATGTGGGGTTTTCACGATAAATTAAAATTCATCGCAAGGGTATTGTAAATAGGCCTTAGAGGACCCTCGCCCTTTACAATGATAATATAGCAATCATTTCTATTGTGATTCATGTAGTGCTACCGATGTTCCTAGTACAATATAAATATTTTTATTTATTTATTGAAGTTGAAACATATGTTCTTCTATTTTCCGAAAGATTGCAGCCTTTTCTATCTTCATTCAGTATGTACGAGGCGCTGTCTAAAATTTCCTCGAACCTGTTTGCAAAACATAAATATTGACCTCAGTTACTGATTTTCACCTTTGGGTGCGGCAAAATGATAAATAGGATTTCATACAGTCATTTCTCGGTTTGTGGAAGGAGTAAAGCAGTGCACGCGGTCATCTTGGGTAGCTAAGTTCGTCGTACCATTGCCAGTTATCGCCATGGCTTGGACCGGAGTGCAGCACGGGTTTTCAGTAGAAGAGTTTATAAGAAATAGTGATTCTGTAATAGCGACACAGCGTGTCCTCCGTATTCGGTTTGATGTTGGCCGTCATGGTGCCGTCCCGGACGAAAGAACAATTCGTCGGTTGGTTTTAAACTTCCGTGAAACAGGTTTTTCCTTAAGCCAAAATCTACTGGCCGACCAATCACAGCAAGAACACCGGAAAATGTGAATGCAGTCAGAGCCTCGGTACAGCAGTCTCCAAAACGTTCTATTCGTAGGCATGCAGCTGCGCTAGATATGTCGGATTGAAGTGTACGAAAAGTTTTACACAAATCACTTAGAATGCATCCGTAGAAAATGGTGGTGGTACAGGAATTGAGTGAAAGAGATTTTGAAACCCGTACAAATTGTTGCTGGGATATTCTGCAGAACATTCCTTCATCAGCTATTGTTATGTCTAGCAACGAAGCGCATTTTCATGTATCGGTCGCAGTAAATAAACAAAATTTCCGCTATTGGTCGGAAAATAATCCACGGGAACTTCAACAGCGACCACTTCACAGCCCAAAGGTTACCGTCTGGTGCGCAATATCTAATTTCGGCGTGTGGGGTTCTTACTTTTTTGAAGAGGATGGAGTAACTGTAACAGTCAACATCTTAGACAAGTTCCTACGTCCAAAACTAAACGAGTTATAACGATTATCAGCGAAAAGCTCTATGGTTCCAGAAGAATGGTGCTACATTGCACACCACACATCGCTTACTCAATCTTCTCCAAGAAATGTTCCCGGACAAAGTTGTGTCTTTGCGGGGTGACCTTGTCTGACCTCCGCGTTCGCCTGATTTGTTCCCCTGAGATTTCTTTCTTTAGGGACATCTCAAAGCGCAAGTTTTTAGACGTCGACCACATAATTTGGAAGAATTAAAGGCAGCCATAAGATAAGAAATCGCCGCAATTCCGCAAGAGATTGTCCGCATAGCAATGGTGCGCTTTCGTGAAAACGTTCAAGAATGTATCGACATGAAGGGCCGTCATTTACGTACTGTAATTTTTAAAACATAACGTTTCAAAATGGCATGTTATGTGCTTTTCAAAAAATATAAATCTTTTTTCTTTGCTTTTTGTGGTTTGGTTTTTATTGACATCCCAAATAGTACCTATCATTTTGTCGCGCCCTGTATTACTTCGAGTTTATCATTATTGGAAATATTTCCGAAAGTTTGTTAAAATTCAGTCAAAACAGCTTTGTGTTTCATTTTAAAGAGGACAGGATCGTAGGAGCTTGTACCGGGTATGAGTTTAACTTCCTTAAAAGACTGACAATCTTTTTTGGAAGGTCTCCCATTCCTTGGCTAGATACTCTTTATTGCTTTTAGTGGGTTCGTTAAAGTTTAATATAAAGCATAATGCGAATCCTACAATCTTATTTATTACGGGCGCCAGAATTTGCACTGATTGCAAATTCGAGATATTAAATATGGTGATTAGATAAGACTGTAGCATTCGAATTCACCTACTTAGGGGTTGTTTCTTTCGATCTTGCACTTATTCTAAGAAAGAAAACAATTCAAATAAATAAAAAAATTTATGAACGTTTTTTTTAGAAGTAATCGAATGAAACTTTGACCGGTTATTTGGAACTTCTGAAATGTGGCACCATCTCCCAAATTCATGAATTTGTCGTCTATCGATGTGTTGCTGTAACAAATACATACATAGTAACAGTTAGAACTAAAATTAATTAGGGTTCCATACTGCAAATAGTTTTTTCCCGAACTCAGGTGCTTATAAAATCTACAATTCTTAATCTTTCCATATATTTACATTTCAGTTCAATTAATTAGAGACTGGCTGCTAAAAGATAACAAGATTTCGTTTTATATTTATGTTATTTCAATTATTTATTACAATGCGATAAAAACCAGCATTTTCAAGAAAATCTCTAATCGAAGAATATATGTGTATAGACATAAGTTTATGGATACCAATTGAACGTACATATGTACTGCAATTAAGTGGTTAAACGTCCTTGAACCTTCTTGGAAGTTTTCCATTTATTAGAATGTGTTTTTGTAATTATATTTTTAAATACTGACCAGAAAATAGGCTAAAATCAATTGATATTTATTTTCATATCACTTAATTGAAGTAGCACAAATAATTTTAAAACGAAAAACATAGTCGACGCCTTTTTGAAAATTACTTTCGTATATTGTATAACGTGTTAGATATTTATTTATAGCATTTGATGTACTTGTTTAGATTAATTCTTGCTAATTTTCAAAAGGAATTTTTATTATATTCGTTTGTATGTCAGTAGGCAAGAGAGCTAAAGGACTTATGTGCACACCTTTTTGAACTAGAACAACGCGTTATGCCAGCGATCCTCAATAATGAATTCCTGATATAAAATTCTAGAATGAAGATAAGGAAAAATTATTGTTGAGCAGAGGCACTTTGTTTTTATGAAGACCTTCCTCACAACGAATGATGTATGTAATGGCGCATTATTTTGATGCAACAACCGCAGTTTGCGCACCACACTTTTCCTTGACCTTATCAAAATGTTACATAAGAAGTCCTATTAATAGTTTTCATGATTTCTTAAATGTTGAAAAGGATGTTCAGCATTGACTTGATGTTTGTGCGAACTTGGTGCGTTTGGTTTCGCCGACCAACCTTGCATTGGAAGTTAAGGTCGTCTGTAACCATTTAATAGACTTGGAGCAACTTTACTGTAGTTTATCTCAGTATGCGTTGTGTGTCAAGTATATCCTACTTTCTGTCTTCAAGAATGATTTCCAGTACTTTCACGATTCTTAAGTTGTGTCTGGCAACATTCTATGCGAATATTTGTTATTCTCACAAACCTCTAGCCCTATTTGTAAAAATTGGACGGCTCAAACGTTCTTACTTAGCTTAAAGCTTATTCACCCAAAGTTTGCTTTAAAATTAGATTTATTTCGAAAATCGCAGAAGCGAGTATCAGTGTAAGGAAAGCAGTCAAACCTTGGAGTATTATTAGCCAGTTTACAAACACAGCATCTGACATAAATTCCAGATTGATGCACGATATTCATAGATTTTTCCTAATTAATTGCAAGTAAGCTTACCCTGAGAGTTATCGTTCTTTTGAATGCTTCAATAATATTTATATTACATATTTGCATTACTTCTAATAAATAAGGGCTATCCAGAAAGTCTATTACGTTTTATTGTAAAAAAACTCAGTACAAAAAAATGTATTATATACATTTGAAAGCGGCACCGAAATACTACTTTTCAACGTAGTCACCATAGCGGTAAACAAGCTTTGAAATTCCATTATTATAAAATTCTGGTGCCTGAGACTTCAACTAATTAATCACACCCTCCCTCAGTTCCTCAACGCCATCAAGGCGCTGCGTTGCGAGCCACGACTTCATCTTGGGGAAGAGGTGAAACTCGCTAGGTGCAAGGTCCGGGCTGTATGGTGGATGAGGAAAAACCTTCCACTAAAAATCTTCAAGGACTTGTCGGGTTGCGATTTGCCGTGTGTGGTTGGGCGTTATCGCGAAAAACAAAGTCTTTGAACTCAACTTTCCCCTAAGCTTGTTCGGAATCGCTCTTCTTAAATTTTGCAAAGTTTGGCAATACCTGTCAGAGTTTATTGTTGTTCCACGTTCAAGAAAAGCAATAAGAAGCACGCCTTTCCCATCCCAAAAAACGGTAGCCATAATTTTCCTTGTAGACAAGGTTTGCATGCATTCTCTCGGGTTTTTGGGAATTTGTGTGCCCCCACTCCTAGACTGAAATTTGGTTTTGCAGTTCACATGCTTGACCCACATCTCGTATCTCGTTACGATTCGATCCAGTAATCAGTCGCCATCTTTGTTGTAAAAGTCCAGAAATGTTAATGACGCTGCTATACGCTGGTACTTGTGATTTTTTGTTAGGAGTTTTGGAACCCATTTTGCACAAAATTTTTGTATCCCAATTTCTGAGAAACAATTTCATGCAACAAACTGCGTGAAATTTGTGGCAAACTAAGTGAAAGCTCTGTTGTTGTTAACCGGCGGTTTTCTCTAACCTTTTCATCGACTTTTGCAACAATTACATCAGTCACAATGCTTGATCGTCCGCTTCGCTCTTCGTCGTGTGCATTAGTTCGGCCATTTTTTAACCTAATTTACCATTAACGCATTCCACCTTCAGTGATAACGTTGTTCCCGTACACCTCACACAGTTGTAGATAAATTTTAATAGGTTTACATTTTTTCGCTAACAAAAACCTTATTACAGATCGCACCTCACAATTCGCGGGAATTTCTATTGTGGCACTCATTTCAAACTGTTACTGTGAAATAACGGGGAACGACACCAACCTCTTGCTAACACGGCTGGATGCTGACTGAGCCAAGGAACGCGCAGCTGCCAAGGCGGGCGCGCTGCGCACGCTCAAAGCGGCTATAGGCGAAAACGTAATCGACTTTCTGGATAGCCCTCGTAATTACAAAACTGTTGAGCCTGGCGCGTTAGAAACTCCTACTATAGGTTGGAAGTTTGTAAAAGTTATATTAGGCATATCCAAATTGCGATAGTAGTCAAACCTACGGAGGAAAGGGGAACTTTCGCAATCCAAAAAAGGAATTTTCAATCGTGCGATGACTATAGAGAATATATTCATCAAATGCAGGATGTATCAGATGGGGACAATCAAGTTGGTAACGACAAAAATAATATATTTTAATAACTTTACTACTACGTCTTCAGGTTTAGTAGTAGCCCAAATAAAAGTCATGAAAGTGATCATATAGCCATACTTGCAAATAACGCGCCCATAGTGGTAACGTTTTGTTGTCATCACAATGAACGCCAAGCCATTAAATTTCTGTAAACGTACTAACAGAAATGCTTACCTACAACGTTTAGTATTTCAAAACCTTGTAAATATTGTAGGTTACGAGTACAAGAGAATTCCTGTAACAGAGTTCGCTGTAGTATAAGTATTATCTCAGTTTAAAGCATTCGACAATGCCTTCCCTTTAATTCTCTTGGAAAATTTTGTGGAAAATAAAAAATAATACTTAAAAAATCTGGTGTGAAACAATACACGACTTTCTCTTACGCACATATGCCACATATGCCAATAGTACACACAAATGATTAGATTATTGTCTACGTTTATTTTGGAAACAATAATTGTAACAGTCACCCATCCAAGTTACTGGACAGGCGAAAGGCTGCTTAACTCCGG
>JAHWXV010355455.1:0-21665 GCA_024586415.1 Phrixothrix hirtus
CACACACACACACACACACACACACACACACACACACACACACACACACACACACACACACACACACACACACACACACACACAGGGTGGGGCATTAGTGTGTCCACCTTCCATAGCTTCGGTGCTATTATGGGTATCGATTCTAAATTTTCAGAAAGTATTCAGGAGGTAAATGGGCACTTTCTAAAATTATTTTTGATTATACAGGGTATTCTAGAAAAAGGTGACACAGTGGAGTTCAATTTTTTTAAATAGAATGCCCTATATATTTTTGCTTTTTAGTATGACTTTTAGTGATTATTATTCATATTATAGATCTTAGTGCTATCTAGGGAGTGCTATTAAAGATATAAATTTTTTTGTAAAATAAACTGCAAGTGTCCTCTCATTAAAAAATCACTACATACACAAATATTAAGTTTAACAAATTTTACTACAGTTTGCTACTACTGAAGGTTTGGAGATACTGTCGTTCAAATTCTGTGGCCCTACTGCGTACAGGATGTCCAGAATTAATTTTTAAAGATAGACAACTTCAGACACAGTTTTCTCAATTTTTTCAAATAGAACACCGTGTATATTCTTTCAGGGTCTAAATTCTCCGTCTATTGATATGGGAGTTCCCTATACCAATCTTAAGTTATTTTCGAAATATTTAATAAAATTTGGTTACCATGCTCAAAGAATGCACTTATCTCCAAGACATGTTGTCCTAATCAAGGTTCCATAGGTAATATGCATTTATTCACCTTGTAAAACATTGTTTGCTATCATTGTGAATATGTTAGTTTGTTAATATTTATTTAGAACCTTAGTGCTTTGAAGTAAAAATGAATTTTACTAAAGGTGAACTTGTGGATATATTCTTTATACTGGGCGAGGCTGAACCAAATTGTATTATCCCAACAAAAGAACGTCTGACTTGAAAAACTTTCACAAAGTTATTGAATCGATTCATAGAAACTGGAAATGTTGCGTATACAAAACAGACTAGAGCAAAGTCGGTATCACGCGAAGAAAACGAACTAACTGTTCTTTTACAAGTTGCAGAAAATCGCCACTGCAGACAACGTGACACAAACATAGCAACAGGTTTAAGTAAAAGATCTGTTGGACGAATATTTAAGAAATATAAATATCATGCGTATCAAAAAAGCTACATCAAGAACTGATGGATGATGATTTTCAAAGAAAAATATCTTTTTATAATTGGGCTAAAGGCAAAATTCAGAAAGACCAAGGTTTTTTTGATAGAGTTTTGTTTTCTGACGAAGTCATTTTCCATATAAATAGTTCGGTTAACTGCCACAGTTTTCATTATTACGCAGTTCAAAATCTCCATTTCTTTAGAGAAGCTTATCATCAGCATATATGGAGTATCACTGTTGGGGGAGGTATTCTTGATGAGCACATTATCGGTCCCTACTTTTTTGAAAGGAGTCTGAATGGATCAACATTAGACTTTCTACAAAACGCTCTCTCTGGCTTATTGGAGAATATCCCACAAGTGCTTTTTCAACGCGTGCGGTTAAAACATGATGGTGCACCTGCCCACTATTCAAGAGCAGTAAACGACTTCTTAAACGATGCTTATCAAGACAGCTGGATCGGTAGAAATGGCACTGTCAACTGGCCAGCCCATTCGCCAGATCCAACTAAACTCGATTACTATTTATGGGGATATGTAAGGGAAGCTGACAGTATATTACATTTTTGAAGATGCGCAGTTTTTTACGTCTTTAATTTGTGTAAATAAATGGAAAATGATAAAAATGAAACGTTGATTTAATTATGGTAAATATCTTGCGGTCAAGGGTACCTCCAAAGAATCGTTAGACCAACACATATGACGAAGCTCGTCCAACAAGTAAGCTATAATGTCTCTCTCCGGTTCCATCATTTGTACTGTCATTTTTAATGCACTATGTAACAGGGTGTTTGTTTGTTCGCTTGTTTTGTTATTGGGACCCTGGGTGCAGAAGTTGCATTGGCCTTCTTGAACTAGAACTTTTCTAATCGTTTCGCCATGCCTATAGGAATTTTTCTGGATCTCGAGTTCTCACTACCTGTAGGGATTTTTAACGTAGTAAATACCAAATTGATACCAGATCTACAATTTTGCTTCCTAATTCGAGAGGAAGGCATGTTTTAAATTTTTCAGCCAATTTTTGCACGCGAAAACCTATCTCTCACGGTAATTCATAGAAATTGCTGAAATTTAATCAGAAAAGGTAATTTTACAAGAACATATCTCAGTGTGGTATTCTCAAAATCAAAACGGACATACAACTATGACTAATGCGAAAATCATTTAAAAATATGTGAAAGACCGAAACCTTCATTCATATGTGCAAACACTGAACGTATGGAAACAACGTTGAATTCTGATCACTAGATCACCTTTCATATACGGTGATAAATTATGTAGAACATTTTTTGGAGAAGGGATTTATTCCTATCTTTAGCTGGAAAAAATGTTTAGAAAGAATTGTGTCTATGTAGAAAAATAACTTAAATTATCAAGTTGTAAACGAAAAAATAATTTTTCAATATAATTAGTTACTAAATTTTAATAAAATAATGTGTATTAATTTTCGGGCACGCTTCAGAAAATGGAACAGTAAGTATAAGTAAACTATATGTATACATTCTGTCAGATGAGTACCGGGAAATGTCGATTTAAAGTCGCCGCGCTAGTCGGGGGTACAAAAACTTTTTGACCCAAGTAGGTACAACTGTCCTTAATTATGAAGTCATGTTAGAGTAGCATCTGTCAACCAGTGTGTTTACAACCAGTCGAAGTCAGTAGTGCGTGTTGCAAACTAAATTTCGTGTGCTGATGCATTAAGGATGTTGCAGAAGGCTTATGGTAATTTAGCACTATCAAAATCATATGACTAGTACAAAGCCTTCAAGGAGGGCCGAGAAGTGGTCGAAGACCTGCCTTGTTCTGGACGCATGTCTACAAGTTTGACCGAAGATAACATCAAAAGGTAAAGGTAATTCTACTCTAAAACCATAATTCCAGTTTAAGAAAGGTAGCATACGAACTTAACATGTACCATGAGTTCGTTGGTTAGATTTTGGTCTATAATTTGGGCATGAGATGCGTCGCCGCAAGACTTGTTCCAAAAGACCTGAATGTTCTTCATAAACGCCATTGCGACCAGGTCTCTGAGGACATGCTGGATCGTTCTAATTCTGATCCCACGTTCATGGAGCACATCACAACTGCTGATGCGACATGGGTTTACACGTACAATATGCAAAAAAGCCAACAAGCATCGAAATGGAGAAGGACAAACGAGTCGAAACCGAAAACACCACGTCAAAGTCGCTCAATAGTGAAGGCGATGTCCATTGTTTTCTTCGATATCCGTCAAGCTATGCGCTACGAATTCATTCCACAGGGTCAAACAGTCAAGAAAGGGTATTATCTAGGCGCTATGTGACGTTTTCGTGGGTGTACCTGCATAAAACGGCCAGATTTATGCCCGAATAATTCTTGAAGTTTACATGACGATCATGCACCGTCTCACTGAATTACGATTGTGATCGATTTTCGCGCTAAAAGCTTAACAAATATACTTCAATACCCACCATATCCACCTGATTTGGCACCGTCTGGTTTCTTCCTCTCCCCAAAGCTGAAATAGCCGCTCAGGAGTACCAGTTTTGAGTCGATTGAATCCATAGGACAGAAATCGGCGCGTGAACTGAAGGCCACTCTGGAAATTGTCTGCAAGAAATATTTCGAAGGTTGTAAAAACAATGGCATACGTGCTTTTCTTCAAATAGAGCCTACTTTGAAAGCGGCCCAACAAATGTTGATGAATAAATAACATATGTGTGTTCTATTTAGCAATTCCCGGTATTTTCTTGACAGGTAAGTATAAGTAATCGCCTGCTGATGGTAAAGGTGGATTAGAAATATTAAAGTAATTTTTCAAATCATATGTTAGCCTTGTCATTAAATATTTAATCCTATAAAGGCTGAAAGCCGCACATTTGACAAGATCCTAAACATTGTATATAAAAATATTCTTTGAAAGATTTCTCAAGTTCTTGTGTTTCTTAGATATTCCATTTAACGCATATAATTGGCAAATTTGTAGTTCCGTGCGTCCGTTCTAACTTTGTTTGGTTTGCATCTATTTTCTGATTTTTAAGTAGAATTACACAACTACACATTCTGTGTAGAACATTTATCTACAAACATTCTAAATTAAAAGTAGGTCACAAAAGAATGGGCTTTGGTTGAAAGTAAATCAAAAACAATCATTGCTTAATTATTGCCTAACCCTTGATATATTCACAAGAAATGATCATTCCTGTAAAACATGTAGCTAGAGTATCATCAAGAAGTAAACGAGGAAGACTAAACATTTTAAGTTTCAAAATTTGTTTAGTTCGAACAAAAGTTATCAATAGGTTTTGTATTTACTTAAACGTAGTCTGATGTTTTGCCTTTTTCGAAGACGTCAGAATTAAAGCAATACTTAAGCACAATACACGACCCTTTGCATAATTAATAATTAAGGTATTATAAAAAATTTATTTAAGATAAAGTGCTGCTTTTACCTTTTAATAAGTAACCTGTTTAAAAGAAAATTAATCAAATAGCGGTAGAACTTGCAAAATCTGAGCAGGGTTAATCAATACTGCCGTTTTAAGCACAAAGTATCCCACGAATACACAATCTTGAAATTACGACTATATAATTTACGCTTTTATTGTGTTTTGGAGAGATTAATGACCTTTTTTTAGCTATAATGTGTATAACAATATAAACTACAACCACTTTACTTCGTAAAGGTGAACTACTAGGTCATACGAGACGATAAAGACTAAAATGTAAAATGCGATACAAAGAAAAAGTTAAAATGCGGGCTTTAAACTTAGAACGACAGAATGGTAGTCAAGTTACTCCAGGTTCAGCCAATGGGCACATCGGATAGACATACGATATATTAATCATAACTTTGAGCAAATTAAAACTTTGTGTTTAACAAATTGCACTGTATTAAAACTTTGATTACAAAAAGTAATTTGTCTGGAGACTCGCATATACTATAAAACACATTAAACTAGTAAATACTACCAAATTTCGCTTTATGTAGGTACTGCTTTAAATAGTGTATATGATAGAAATGGCTCTGGGATTAACTAAAGGTAATCAAAACATGACTTTGAAATTAAATATTTCTGAACTGTTTAGATTATTTCCCTTTTACTAGCGGTCGTTCTTACATTTCCGGAATAGGCAACTTTTAAGTTGTATGCAATTGTTCATTATTATGTTTTTAATCGGATATACCTTAGTAATGTGTGCGACAAGTTACAAAATAGTTGCCACAATATTAATTCTATTATTCATCAGTTTGTATTGTCACATATCAAAATTAATTAAATCGAATATCGGGCTGTAACAAAATTCCTTACAAAACAAGGAAAAACTCCAAAGATTATTCTTAAAGAAATGTTGGCTATACATGGAGATGATTGTTCCACAAAATCAATTATATGCGAATGGTCAAAATTGTTAAAACATGGTCGAGAATCACTGGATGCTGATCCAAACCCAGGCCGCCCTGTTGACATGGTCACTTCGGATGTTATTGAAAAAACCAAATGTTTGGTACAAAAGGATGCAGAAATACCGAAACAACAATTGACATCATTACCAGGAATTTGAGAAACCGCGGATTTCAAAATTCTACATGAATGCCTAGGAATAATAGTGCGAAATAGGTGCCGCAAATGCTTTATCCCATTCAAATGTGAACAATTTTTGTAGCTCTATGGGATGAACCGGAGTCCTTTATCAATTGACTTGTTTTGATCTTCAATCGAAACAAAAATCGATGTAGTGGTATATTCAGGATTTCAAGAAGTTTAAGGTTACCCCTTCTGCAGGACGTTCAAGTATTTCAAGATTTACCGAATAATGATAGCATACTCACAGGAGAGTATTATGCGAGCTTAATGTATCGCCGTAGAGAGTATATAAAAATGAATTAGCGAGGAAAACTGACAAAAGATGTCCTGTAGCTGCACAACAATGCACCAGTGCACAAGTCAAGAGTTTGAAAAGCCACCATTACTGAGTGTGGTTTTGTAGAAATCGACCATCCGCCTTACAGTCCAGATCTGTCCCATTCCAATTGTTTTCTGTTTCCAAACCTCAAAAAATTCTTAGGGGGCAAAATTTAGGAACTATGAAGGACTTGCAGCTGCTATTTGCTGATTTGCGGACCAGATAGAATTATATTTTATACTGTATTAAAGTTGCTATTGAAACAGTTTAAAGCTTGTATTCAAAAGCAAGGGAATTATATTGAAAAATCAATGTATGTTATTGTTATAATCTTTTAGTTTCATGGCTAATCCGAACCCTCATAATTGTTCTAATAGATTTATGTATACTATCAAAATACTTTTATATTAAAATTGTCTATTCCAATATCCTACTTTTTTGTAGGTTAGTAGGTCACCTAATACCCGAAATTTCTAAAACATTCCAAAAAATTAATTATTCTGTTACAAATTTCCTACAAATTATTTTGAAACCTTCCCGAAACATTTTTTGCACACATATGAGCAGCCATACCTGGGTACATACACACGTCTGCGCACATGCACCTGTTTAATAGAATATTACATAGTATCTATGTTGATGTGGTGATATTATAAACGTACAATAAGTTTATGTTTAATTTCCCTATAGTAAACTCTGAAAACGAGCATGCTCTTGAAAGGTGTGAAATAATTTGCAAAGAAACTACGTGAAGAGAGAAAGAAAGTTATCTTTTAATTAAAACTCACAAGATATATTAATTTCCACTTAGTACTTTAGGCCATTAAGTTAACTAAAATAAGCTCTTATGTTTACTTTTAAGACCTCCTTTTAATTAGTTATTAATAAAAGAGGACTTTTAGCTTTTTAAAACTTTCATGCTCATAATTTCAAGAAAATTTAAAAATAGCCAATTGAAGAGGTTGGAAGCTGGTTCTTATATACTTGAATGCGTTTGAAGTATAATTCAATGATGCAAGCATTGTAGACATCGTCGTTTTTTAAAACTAATATAAATATTTCGAAAACGGTTCTTTTTACGTATAGGATATGCTATATAATATTAACGCTACATATGTGTAGGATATAAATTTGCTAGGAAAAATATATTGCCGTATAAAATAGGAAAGCTTGGCATGCTTTGCTGTATAACTGGATTTGATAAAAGTTAAAAATATTGTATCCCTATTCAGCATGCTTAGAAACAGGCAATACAAATTTTAAAATTTTTAGTCTTATTAGTTTCTTAAATACAATTACCGACGTCAACTATCATCGTTAAACACACTGAATAATTTACTAACTTGCTTTTAGTGCAATTTTTATTATTAATTTATTTCCAGATTTAAGAAATTTGAATTTAATAAGGAACGTGCTACTTATTCTAAGTTACATTTTAAACATATGTTTAGAAACCGGTTTTATATTCGTAAATAAGAAAATGTTTAGCTACTTTTCATAAAATGTAACATTTTGTCAAGATCATAGAACTCAGTGTTCTGCAAGGCAGTAAACAGTCTCTTCTGATATTTTGAATATAAAAACAGGTTTCCTTTCATTTTTAAAACAGATAGCTACTAAACGAATGCTCTTATGTTTGAAAAAAAATAAAGTAGAAAGGTATTCATCATTTTTTATCACAACCGTCCACTATTTTCAGGTACATGATATTATTATAATGCTCATTTTCATTCTGATTTGCTATATTTCGCTATCGAAATTAAATTCGGTCACTGCAGATAACCATCAATTATTCATACTATAAACGTTGTTTTAATATTTTTAATATTTGACACAAAATATCTATTAATAATCATTATTTAGGATCGGTATTAAATATACACATGCATTTCCAACTCATCTGACTAAGCGTTTCTGAAGAAAATGACACAAAATATTTAAGCACAATTATCAAAATTTAAAGGATTACTTTGGGATTTAAACAAGCGTCTTACATTGCTACATGGAAAATAGTACCTTCCATAACATGTCCAAACAGTTTTTATTGCTACATCCTCATACAGGGTGATTTACAAATTCACTGGAAAACGTTAACACTGCACTATAAATAACTAATCACGTTCATTGACATGAAAATCCCACAAATTAGAAGACTTATTTGGAAGAAATTCAAAATACCCATTATTTGACAACTGCTGAAAAATGTGTATACAAATAAATATGTCTAGACGACATTCAAATTTCAACTACGTGTCGTTGAGGAAATAACATGTTCAATGATATCAATTTATTGCAGCTGCATTTGTTTGTTGCAATAAAACTAATCCATCTCAATGCACAATTTTATTCGTTCGTATTTTATGGAGCGAAAACTTTGAACATTTAATATTTTTCAACGAGAGTGTCTTAAGGTAGAGTGAAATACTAGTATTGACAAAATTATTTAGCAATAAGATGAACAAATTCAAAGTAAGAGCAAAATTTAAATTGTCAAAGCGAATTACGGCTCTACTAAAAAGAATAGCGCAGAATTCTCAAATATGAGGGTTGCAAATAAATTAGTGGCAAAGCTACTGTAAAAATCGTAAAACATTGATTTGAGAATAATTGTAAGATAAATTGCATAATCGCTAATTCTACCCTCATTTTCTGCTAAATATAAAAAATCTATTGGATGCTGATAGCTGAACTTTTTTGTTCAAAGCAACAATTCAGCTTCCTGCTATCTGTAGCACCGTTTGCACATCACGCAACCGCACGGTTTTGAGATTTACTATGGGTACAAGTCAAACACACAGACACTTAAACCTAGTGAGTATGGAGAATATTTTAATACCTGTCACTACTATATCCTCAATGCGTAACAGCTTTCATGACATTATAACTTGTGCTATGGTGCAATTCACATGATTGAGTATTCCTCATAAAACGTAAGTTGTGCTTAAAAAACGGCAATAGTAATACACCATCACTTCACGCATACATTGAATGTCATACGTCATTAAAATTATCAATTATCTCTGCTGGATTACTTGAAAAAGTTTTTTGGATGGGTGGTGTTAGTCGCTTCATTATATCAGGAATTCAAAGTCAAAACCTCTTTGCCCACGTATTATCAGCGGCCACGATATAGAAAAGTATGCCTTCATTGTTGTATTGTGGTGTCACATTTACACCTCCCTCAATTGACGCGTCACCATTTAAGATGCATTATATGCATATTGACGCATAGTCCATCGGCGCTCCACCTATCCACTTTAAACTAACGAACCACTTCTATGGAGGCTCTACTTTTTCTGAACTCGCTGCCATATAAAATGCACCGCCTTCTCTTGCTACCGTTCAATACGATAACAGACTGTTTCAATACCCTAAAATGGCATTACTTTGCAGTTTTCTTACGGAGACCTTTGATTTTGATGGATAACCGTTGATGAACTTACTAAATTTTGTCGCAGCATATATATATCCACGCTGCTTGTTGTATATTTATCCTTCTGTAGCATGATTAATGCTCTTTATAATCGTTTTACTAGTAATTTATTTGTTACCTTCAAACTTAGAAAATGTAAATAAAGATATGTTTAAAAAATAAATGTAATTTTTATTTTTATACACTAATATTTTTACAAAATTTATAAAATGTCCCGTTCCATATTAGATCTTTTCGGAATATTAAAATTATAGGTACCAAAACACCAGGACCGTTTGAAATTATTTTAGAATGGAATATAAGAACAATTTAGATTGTTTCGAAATTAAGGTTATTTTCAACACTAGGCTCCCTTAAGGTCAGTACATTTTAACCAGTGACACTCAAAATGCATTATCCCATCTCTAAAGTGAGATTTCTAGAGGTTTGCAAAATATCCGGTAAACGCTCGTTTAACTTCTTCATCTCTTACAAATCTCGAAGTTCCCATTAATGTTTTTAATCTTAAGGGGAGATGAAAATAGGAAGGAGATAAACCGGCCGAATAAGATGGACGTGGCAGTAAAGTACCTGTGTTTGATGATTTTTGCCAACAAAACAATTTTTGTGTGGGAACGAGAATTACATTTATCAAAAATGATTTTGTCTTTTGCTAAATCCAACTTGTTTTAACAATATATTTACCTAGTCAGTTTAAAAGATGAATCCATGATTTATTTGTAATTATTAAGTTGTGCATATCCAGTCGCATTTTTATTAATTCGAGGCAAACACTCTTTAGAGATCTGTATTTTTAATTGCTTAATGTCTAATGTTTACCAACCCAGCATACATCTATCAAAAACCTTTTTCATATCTAATTATTCGGTTGAGATGTAATTTGAATATTTACATGATATGACTTTAGCCTTAACAAAAGCACAAATTTTCAATCGATACTCTTCTAATGTCCTAGCATGAACTTTTCCAATGATTTCAAATGGTTGGGCGATTACTACGACGATCATCTTCCAAACCTGTCCGACCATACTTAAAATCAGTAGTCCACTAAGGCATAGTTCAAAATAAAAGATCAGAACCACCTAAAATACATTTCATAACGATATAAACATCGGAGTGAGAACAATCTGTTTTGATATTCCAGTGCTTGTTTCCATTTTTAAATGGCTAATCAAAAATGACTACTTGGCAAAAGACTTTAATATCTTTGGGTTAGCAGAGGATAGATGGGATAACGTTGCACTGGCATACATTGAAGTTACTATCGCAACCTATACTTCTCTCCGAGAAATTTTTGGATGATCAGATTAATGAAATATTCCATTAAGCACAGATACCAATTGTATTTTAGCTAGACGTTATAGATGATAAAATTTCTTTTTATGCAGCATTAATTATGTTCTGTACTTATATAAATGCAGCTTCACTAACGATTCCCAATTTACTCACTGAACGCTCGTTGAAGGGGGCGTCGCGCAAACTTCCTCTTTTAAGTAATCCCGTAAGAAGTGGCCCAGTGTTGCTAGACCCGGGCATTTTGATGAGAACAGTATCCTAAAAATTATCCGGTCGGCAAAAAAGCTTGCAACTAGTGCCATAATCGTGCGATGTATGACATGTAGCACCATTTTGTTGGTAGTAACCTTGACCCAGCTCGACATTGTCCAGTTTCTTAATAAAATCCATGCAAATCTATCGATATGCTGCAGTATCAACAGTCGGGTCGAGCAAAATCGGACCCACTTTGCTCTGTGCGGAGATTACGTACCAAACATACACATTAATTGAGTGCATAGATGCGTAATAAACGGCCTGTGAATTTACGATGGTCCAATATAATCAGTTCTGCGAGTTCACGTAGCCACTTATATGGAATCATGCTCCATCCGTGATGGACAATATACCTAAATTCTGGATAATGAATGTCTAAAATCAATGGCAATTATTTGATCGACTGTCCGTATCTGCTTATTTCAAAATGTGGGTAATCGTAACCTTATATAGCGTTAAAATAGAACCTTTCGCAGTACTCTGACACATTGAGTAGGAGTTTCAGTTCTCTTGCGGGGTAACTGCTCTGGCCATTCCAGGGCGTCAAGAGAAACTGTGGGCAGCAGGCGAGTTGAACGATGTTTGCCGCTTTCAGTCACCGGAGATTCAATTTTGAATTTGCGTCCGGTAGTAGTATTATGTCCCTTTCGGGAGGGCTGAGAACGTCAAATTCCATGTGGCATGTCCTTTGCGAAGACATAATTGAATTAACTATCCGATATTGCATCAAAGGGATGAGCATTTCTAGTAAAGTAAACTGATTTGTTACATAAAATAGCAAAATATGGTGAAACAGCTAGCACTAATAAGCAAAGTAAGGTATATGCGAACATGTGACAAGGAGTCAAAACTCACAACTATCCCGCTTAATTAAAACTAAAAACGTGATTTTGTAGCCGAATAAATAAGTACAGGAGTATGTTACTTTCCATAAATTACCCAGTACCTTATAATGTAGCATACTCGAAGACGAATTGTCTATTGTAATTGCATAATGCGTTTTTATGATATCACAAGCTAAAGAAACCGAGCTATGAATGAATGCAATATTATCTAGAATCCAAGAATGAGTTATGATTTATAAAAGATTAAAGTTTAATTTAGTTTTAAGTTTAAATTACAAGAGACAAGGTATAGTTGCTTGAATGTACAGGGTGAGCGAAACTTAATGTCTCAGCTCTACTAGAAAAAAAAGAAGAACGATAGAAAACACCTGAAAAAAGGGTCTTAAATGAGATTGAGTAAGGTCCATTTTAAACTAAATTAGTACATTTTTTCATGTTTTTAAACTGAAGTAATGACGTCATAAAATTTTTTTCCTGAAACTTACCTATATTTTGGCATATTTAAAAAAAGGCTGATTTTTCCGTTAAAAAATTATAAGTAAACTTGTACAAAAGGTATTATCTAAAATTCGCAGTTGTGATTTAAACAAGTTGCCTTTGGAAAGAATAACAAAGTTGCATCTGTCAATAATTAACCATTATTAATTATTATTGTTAATTAGCATTAATTATTAATTTAACATTAAGAAACGCAGAAAGAAACAAAGTATATAGGCAATCACTAAACAAATTTTCAATGTTAGCACCTCCTTCTTCTTGACACTTATCCAATCTCCTCCTTACGTCCTTCACTGAAGGATAGTTCGTCGCAAGCGTTTCTAATTTTTCTTTTGAGTGTTCCAAGTTAACAGATGGTATTTTGTAAACTTTATTTTTCAAAGTTCCCCACAGGAAGAAGTCTAGTGGAGCCAAGTCCGGTGATTTAGGCGCCCACTGTATCGGTACATTTATAGCTATCCAATTTTCTCCATAAGTTTCATTTAAATATTGCTGGGAAATTCTTGCTTTAAGGGATGGAGCTCCGTCATGCTGGAAATACACGTTTGCTCGCAACTGTAATGGCACATTTTCGAGAAGCACAGCAAGTTGTTCTTTGTAGAAATTGCAAATATCGCTCACCATGTAAAACTCCTTCGTACAAATCTACACCAATCAAATGTCCATTAATAATACCACAACAAACATTAATTCCAAAGTGTCCTTGATTTTCAATCGGATTGACAGAATGTGGATTTTCGGTAGCACAGAAATGTTCGTTTTTTTTTAATAGACTTACCCTTACTAACAATACGGCTTTCGTCCGTCCACAACACATGCTGAAAAAACCGATTGTCATTGATCTCTAGGTCTTCCATCACTTGGGCAACATAACTAATTCTTCGTTGTTTATGTTGATCTGACAAGTGCTCTAAATTGTGAAGCTTATAGTCTTGGTAACCATTTTTTTTCAAAATTTTTCATACTGAACTGTATTTTAAATTCAACTCACGACATACTTGCCGAATCGAGTTCCTTGGATGGTCTTCAAAGTACTGCAAAACATGTGCAACAGTATGTCAGAATTGACCCTTTTAACAATTTTTTTCCTTTTCTAGAAGAAAATTCCTCTTTATTTGCACGTAAATTTCGTTCCAATCTTGCAAATATTTTTAAGCTCGGAATAACACGTTCAGGGTATCTCTGGGCATATAAGTAAACTGTTCTTCTATGGTTCTTTTCAGATTCCCCATATATTAATAACATGTCAACCTTTTCGTTGTGCGTAAGCATTTTAAAAGTGAAACAACACTAAAACGATATCTGTCAACCATTAGCTTAATTATTGACAGATTCAATTTTTCTATTTGTTTCCAAAGGCAACTTGTTTAAATCAGGACAACTGCGAGTTTTAGATTATACTTTTTTTTTACAAATTTACTTATAATTTTTAACTGCAAATGATTGAAAATGTTTTGTTTAGAAAAATCTATTCTTAAATATTCCAAAATATGGGTATGTTTCAGGGAAACAAAATTCAGTGACGTAATTGCCTTAGTTTAAAGACATGAAAAGATATGGAAAATTGGTTTAAAATATGTACCTTACTTAATCCCATTTAACAACCTCTTTTCAGATGTTTTCTGTCGTTTTTCTTTTTCTTCTAGTAGAGCTGAGACATCGAGTTTCGCTCACCCTGTACAATATTTATAAGCTGTATTTTTATGCAGCTAGCTTTAACACATACGATAACTACAAAGATACCCTAAAAGTGCCTTCGAAGATAGTTATTAGTGGAAAAGTGGAGTATAAAGTTAGGAATATTTATTGGGAAAATGCTGAGAAAATTTTAGGGTGGCACTGTCTAGACAAAATAAGGCAATAATGAACAAACAAGCAACCTGATCATTTAGAATGTTTAAAGATTATGTTGCAATACAGTCCGATGATTCGCATCCCAAGTAAATTATTCAACTGGTAATATATATTACATTGGTATTTTAAATATCAGTTTTTACGTTGAATTCAAGGCAGGTTTTTGACGAAATATTGATTTTGTTTCCTGTTCCATATTACGAAGGGAAGTCGATGTATACTTTCAATTACTGGAGACGCTAAGAGATTTAATGTCAATGGCATATGCGAAATACTATCCTATGGAATTAAAAGTATTGCGAGATTAAGATATAAATTAATTAGAAGCACATTGTGAGAGAAACATTTAATATCATATTTAATTTTGCACAGAAACAAAGTTTGAATACGTATAAGATATCGAGAGAATACGCGTTGTCTGTATTTTTAGTATCCCAGATTTATATGAATGAACTCTTTAATTATTTAATTACTCGTATGCTCGCAATTCTGTTTGAATACTAATCAGGGAACGAAGGTTTTCAAGTGGTTTAAAGTTGATAAATAATGATATGTTCTTCGATTGAATTTTCATGCCTTTATACCAACATTATGCTTTTAATGAAAGCTTTAAAAATGCACAGCAGCGTTTGTTAAAATCTATGAAGTCGCCTTATCACAATATCTTTTGATTAAAATTTGTTTAATGCAACTACGTTAGCTGCTTTTATTTATGCTAAGAAAGGCCTAGACAAAAATACCTTCCTTAGCGTTATACTTATTGCCTATCGTTAAGCTTATTCTGTAGTGTAAAATGTCTTGGGCCTTTTGGCTAATAAAAGATACGAATAATTGATATAGAAGCAATTTTAGGGTACTAGTTGATGCACTTGGACTGAAAGCGAATAATGTATCTATTTATGAGGGGTTAACCCATAGGTTAATCTACACTGACCTGGAAATTGCTTATAAGAAATTGTATATGAATTAGAAATGATGACATTAAAACCATAATGTAGTGGTTTAAGGTCAAGGGAATAATGCAATATGAGTAATACATAATCAGAACTGAATGCGGTTGGTTGTAAATTAAAACCTGTGGTATCTTTCCTTACTGAGAAGACGCATCTTTTTTAATTTTCCTACATAAATAGAATGCTTATTCATGGTAAAATTTAATTTTGTATGAGCACTATTGTTCGGCATCTTTATATTGTCACAATTTCAGATTTTATAAGTAGGGTTATTTAATAAGAGAATAATGTTTTAAGATTTGGGTGGCTTATATTTAAGGGGCGAATACAAATTTTTTCTTAATCTTTATTTGAAGTAACCAATTTAGTGCAATAAAAAACGTGTAGGTAAGCATTTCAGTTTCTATTGTAATTAAATTAAAATTTTAATTTCAAAATTTTAACAACTAAATTGAAGAGGGATTGAAATAAAAATAGAATCAATGTCGGTGATCACAAATTCCATAATGTAGTACTCGAAATCTACAATTTCAAACACTCTAGACTGCAGCAAACGTGCTGTATTTGCTGATACTCGGAAAATATTTATATATACAAGAAAAAAGATGGTTGCTTTAAAGCAAACCCAAACTGCTCACTTTCATAATATGAAATATTGACTAAAGTGAATTAGTTTTAAACTTTCACATTTCGGATTAACCTAAGACCACCCTCTAGAAACAGTCCAACAACAGAAAAATGTCTCGCTGGATATTATTACCAAAAGGTATAATTTAAATATTGAATATTTTATAAGTAAATTATAAGGAGTAAAAGGAACAGACTTATAATAAATTTCTATTTTGCTTTCTTTGTGCTTTATTTGATTTTGTACGCAAATAAAATTATTAAAAGTGATAAATACCGTTATAATTAGATAATAAAAATGTTGAAATTTTAAGCGCGCAACTACATGAGTACATATATATGTTTATTTCCTTGTGTGGGGACATACATTGTATTAACAATCCTGTTAGGAATTTTAATTCGGTATACTTAATGTATTACTAATGGCATTATATTCATACTATTGATGAGTTCTTGTCAGTAGGATGCTATTGTTTGCATTTTGTATATTTCAATAATGGTTGATTGATATAATAATGTTCTAGTACGTTTTAAGTATTAAGTGCAAGATAATATGACGTATGACGTCACACAATTGTAATTTGAACCCCTTACATTTCTTCGCGCATTAATAATTTCAACAGTTTTATTAATTAAAACCTTTATTTGCGTAGATATGCTACAATTAATCAAATAAAGCACGAATAAATCAAAATAAAAATCTATGTAAGTTTAAGAAAATGTTTAAGGACCTCTATTTATACTAAGTTATACTATTCTATGTCGCCGGATCTGTTTCTTTTACTCACTATACTTTACTTACAAAATATTTCTATTTGCCAATAATATCCATCGATTGTTTCTAGGGATTGGTTTTAAGTTAAGCCGAAATGTGTAAGTTTAAATGTAACTTGACTTTATCATCCGTTGGATACTATTTTATTGTGCGAAGTGTGGGTTATCTGATGTATGTATAAACAAAAATTTTCTTTTTATTTACACCTTTTAAACGGAATTATTTATTAAGATTTGTTATTACTCTTCGATTTAGAACAAAAGGATTGTCTGATAATCATTGCCGATGGCTTTATTGGAAAATTCAACCATTTAACGATAGCTTTACTTGTAATTAGTTTTAAGCAACATATTTATTGGCTGCTTGGCAATCTTCGATAGGTTTCACATCATATATTTAAACGAATAAATGGGATTCATTTTGAAGAAGATCGTTCAAAATTGAATACTTATTAATTAAAATCTCAATTCGTTAGGTTTGCTAGTATTATCAACGCCATCTACTTAAAATTACCCATTCACGCGTGTGATGCGAAAAAAAATCGCGAATTTGGTTTAAAGGTTCGTATTGTTTGTTTTTATCAAGAAACAGCACTATTAAATACCTTATATACACTCTGTAATAATTTAGTAAAAATAGAGGTAGATACTTTAACAACTTGAAGCTGTTAAAAATTAATATTTTTGTTATATATTATCCTATTGCCTATTTAGAAATAATTCGTGATGATTTCCTTGCATCGTGCTTGCAATTTTCACACACCAGAAACATACTTATCCAATTCACTTTTAGAGTGGTTAATATTAATATAGGGTAAAATAAATAAATGGAGATATACTAAAAAAGGGAAACTTTAAAATAATATGTAGCGGAAACATATGTGTGTTAATAACACAACGAAAGGACCAAAACTGAATACGCATTTCGAAATATGACAATATTAAATATATGTGACCACCATTAATGTTAATTGGAAAAATCAGTGAATATGGAAATGGTTTCCCTGTGTTTTCGTTAGCAACCTCTTCGAGCATCTTTGTTGACAATTTATATATACAAAAAATTGTATTCTGCATTATTTTATGGTGGGCTACCACTCCTAAGCGATTCATAAAGGACCTGTGTTACATTACATATACAGCAGACACACCTTAAGATAAGAATAAGCTAACCTTGGCGCATATTTAATGGTAATGGTACATCCAACAAATTTCTGTATACCACCGTGGTAACCCAAATCGTACTTTGTGGGGCCCCGAATAGATCAACATAAATTCGGTAAATGACGCTTACTGTTGCCACGAAATCTAGCTCAGTATCAAAGCGGTAGAGTAGGGGGGTATGGTGTAGCCAATGATGGTAAAAAGTTGTTTAAAAAAATGTAATTCTCGGTGTATACCTTCTGGCTCGAATTAAGTCAAAGTCTTCCTAAGATAAAAATTAAATAAATTACAGAAAAAGTAGGGCACCAGTCGTTCACTGTAATCAGTAACAACGAACACCTAAAAGACAAGATGTTCATTTAAAATAAACTTAATCACAGCTCGTACTCAGCAACTGGAATTGTAGACCTAAGAAAACCTAAAGAAAAGTAAATTAGACAAAAGGAATTTCTCTGAAATCACAAAAAGTCAAATCAACAAATAAGTAGATATTTATTCAAACACCTGATTAGAATATTCACAAATCGCAGAATATCATATAAACAAGAAAATAATATAAGCGATAACAGTAAATTTATGTCCTAGTTAGGGACGCATTGACATTCCAAAAGGATAACTGAATTGCCTTTTATAGATCAAAGCTAACCTAGTATTTTGCGACATGACATCGTATATAACAGACACGGTACAACGTTGTTTCAACGCTAAATAATTTAGCAACAGTAAACAAGTTATGTAATACAATACATACAATCAAACGACATGAAAGGATAAAATGCCTTAACAAGAAAATATTGGGAGCTTAAATACGTTAATTATTTATTTAACGAGAATTGAAAATAAAAGCGTCAATTAATTTACTAGTAGTATTTAACAATCAAAATAAGATTGTATGAATGCGAGTTTAAATATTCAGGATCATACGCTAACCAATTATGCAAAACTGTAGCTGAAAAATACCATTCAAAGTAAAGCGCGTTAAATTAATATATTAAGTGATGAAGGCTAGCATCTCATATCTCCTTGTCTATAGAAATCTATACCTATGCTGCACCAAAGGTGTCGATTGTACCCTGTATATAAACAATAAATTTAATTCTAAATGTTTCCTTAGTTTGAAGATCACATCAGTTTTTCTCCTTATTGCAGTATTGAAATGCTATAAAGTAATATTTAAATAACATAAAATTAATTACGGAAAACAAAGCAAGGGCGACGCAATTATTTTACATTTAGAGCGTGATTAAACGAAAAAGCAGCAAAAATTTATTAATACATAATGTAGAATTTACACTCAATTTGAAAATTAAAAGAATTAGGTATATTCGTTGATGTAATGTTTATCCTTAACAATATGTGCGTGCCTGCAAAATTTGAAGTTATCGAACAAGTTGAAAACATTGTACCACGTATGCTAGCTTCGTCCTAGAATAATTAGCAAAAGGAGAAACGAATAGGAAAGGAAACGAATGGTAACTCATGTGGTAAAAGGAGGGTTGTCCGGCTCTAACAACTTTATCGGAGACAGGGTGGTGAGCCGTTGAATTAAATTAGGATAACGGAGTTTATCAGCAACAATAAAACACAGAAATAGGGAAGAAATGCTTTTGAGCACCTCGCCTTTAAATTTATAAGTAACTTGCTAGACACGACCTGAAAAGAAGTAAAGATACTTACGGTGCACCCTGTATATGTTAATGACGAAATATAACTAGGCATCACGCCGTAGAAATAACGAACCCAAAGTAGGTATTCAAAATACACATATAGCATAATATTAATGGTCGTGTGAGATAACTTTTTAATCACACCAGGTAATCTAATAAATAAAGTAATCTATCCGTAAGAAACTCAGGTAACCAGAATTAGTAAGACGGTGTACTGTTGAGACATTAAGAAAATAACTGTTTGTTGTCTGTTTACAGGCATAACGGGGAAATTACACCATTTAAACAATATATTATAAATCAACAAAGCAAAATATTTAAAGTTCATAAATGGTTACAATTGAGTTAACTAAATTCAAAGCAGAACGTTAAAAATTAAGAACATATGGCAACCGAAAAGAATTCTTTTAAAACTTAATTCGGCTGTTTTGCACAAGGTTACGATAAATCGAAAACATAGGTATTGAAATGGATGTTATATAAATTTACGTTTTACAAATATCTAGTATAATTAAACATAAATAACTAAATGAAATTGAAGTAAGAAACGGGACGAGTCTGTAGACAGGTTTTGCCAAGCATTTACATTATTAATAAATGTTTAAATTAAGTAATTAAATAGACCGATGTTCACCAATTTAGTTGCAACCAAACAGGGAGAGATAAATTCAATAATTATGCTTCTTTTGAAACGATAGGTCCCTTACAGTAAATAACTGACCAGAGACTGTCCTTCGCTTTACAAATATGCACAAGGAAACATAATAATCGCAACTCAAGTAGAACGTTTGTTATAAACTAATTAAAATGTGTATCCATCTAATTATAGTTATTGATAGGAGTTATAGTAATCGAAAGTAAGCGTTAATAGTAGGTAATGTTCAACAGTAATAAAAAGAAAATAATTTAAAGCATATTTTAAACAATCACTAAAAATAAAAGTTGCGACAGACCGTCTCGGCATTAATGACGGTAGGTGATGAGTAGCGAGGCTACTATGTGATCAGCGTCAAGGAGCGAACTAAATCTATACGGGAGATCAGGTCCAGAGTAAGAACAGGTGGAAATCCACGTAGGTAGAAGTATAAGAAAGCTCCTTGGAGCTCAAAAGTTTCCATTAAACAGCTACACAGCATCTCTCTAAGTGTAAATCGAGTTAAAAACATTCGAGTCAACCAGTTGGTTGACTATCAAAATGCTATTCAGCCACGAGGACGGTAGTGAGATAACATAGAATTCCGGCGAAAGAATCAGGCAGACAAAAAGACTATACATTTAGAAAGAGCAAAAATTAACTAAATTATTAATAAATAAAGGTAAAGAAACTCACTCCATCTAAACCAAAAATGGGGTTCTTAAATCAGCGCAACTAAACAGTAGTAGAACACAAATTGATTCGCACCAGCAATGCACAACGTGTCTTACAATCAAATGCGGTTTTCAAATCGAGCGTAGAAAAAGATTAGATTCCGGCCAGGACTAATTCCTTGAAAGTGCATATCGCTAAAACCTTGCAGAATAAAGCAAAGAGGACGAAGTAATAAAAAAGGGCAACCATTAATTAATGACAGGATAACTATTCAAAGAAATGAAACGAAAAACTGTAGTTAACTTCAATTCATAATACACACAGTTTAAACATAAACTTATGTATATTAAAAGAAAGCACTCGCTCATGGGCGTAGCAAATCAATTGGCTAAAAGTTTTAAATGAAATTTATAATTTGTCATGATTCAAAAAGCACCGTGACAATTGTCCCGGTAATTTATTAGAAATGAGAAAAGCTATGATTTTTGTACGACTTTAGATCTTTCACACGCTATCACAGCATCAGTTATATCCATAGCGAAGCAACGGGTACTTAGCAAGTACTTCTTCCTTTCGGCACACTATTATTCATATATAAACGATAATTCACATTGTACGTTTGTATATTAGCAAAGTTAAAGTACAAGAGTTCTTTTCAAGACAATCTACAACCGAAAAATTAGCAAAAAAGGAGTAAAATAAGAAATCGTATATAACCAAATTGGAGTTTTAAAATGAATTTTATATTTATAATCTTTGTCACTAGACTACTGCAATTACTGAATAAGAAAATTATATACGATGAATTTCCTAAATTTGTCCTATTAATTAGCAACAATCTTCATTTCTGAACTACAAATACAAGAAACAGAATTATTTATTAAGTTAAATATATTTAAATATCCCCATTCTATACATATTTGACCTAAAGGAAATTATACGTACATATGTAC